>JZSA01003428.1:0-22906 GCA_000956155.1 Cotesia vestalis | reverse complement strand
AGCAAACGTCATAGTTTATCAGCCGCACAGCAGACTGTTCATTTATTTATTTTTAATCTCACAGCAAATTCAATATAATTTTTTTTTTGTCGCAAAGCAGACATTTTTTTTTATATAAGCCGCACAGCAGACTGTTTATTTATTTATTTCGAATCTCACAGAAGATTTAATATAGATCTGTTTTTGTCGCATAGCAGACACTCAATAGTTTATCAGCCGCACAGCAGACTGTTAATTTTTTTCCGTCGGACAGCAGACATGTCATAGTTTATCAGCCGCACAGCAGACTGTCAATTTTTTTTTGTCGCGAGGCAGACATTTAATAGCATATCAATTGCACGGCAGACTGTTTATGTATTCTTTTGTCGTGAGCGGGTCTATTAAATTTCTTACTACTTAGTCGCACAGCAGACTTTAAAATTTCTTACCCATTAGTCGTAAAGCAGTTTTTAAAATGTTTCACTGCTTGGTCGCGAAGGAGACTCTCAAATTCTTTACTGCTTAACTACACAGCAGACATTTAATAGTTGATCAGCCGCCTAGCACTTTTAATAAATTTTTTCCCCGAAGTAGACATTTATTTATTTATCAGCCGCACTGCAGACTGTGAATTTATTTATCTATCAGTAACACACGCCACTTTTTATATTTTTTCAGCTGCACAGCAGACTGTTTATTTCTTTATTTCTTAGTCATACAGCAAACTTATTAATTTTTTAATTTTCAGTCGCAAAACAGTCTTAAAACTCGATAGTTTTTCAGCCGAACAGCAATCTTTAAAAATGTTTATCTTTTTGCCTCAAAGCAGACTTTAAATCGATTTTTGTTTTAGTTGCAAAGCAGACTTTTTATAGTTTATCAGCCGCACTGCAGACTTTTAATGTATTTGTTCTTTTGTCGCACAGCAGACTTTTAATATTTTTTGTTACAGTAGAAAATTTTCAACAATAGAAACAAAATAAAATTCCAAATTACATACCAGAAATAACTGTATATTTTCAGTTTTTTTTTCTTCTTCAGATGAAATATTTAATTACACATAAAAAACAAATTTTTTGCACCAATAAAATTTCAAGGAAAATCAAAGTTAATTTCGAGCAAGAAGAAATTTTCTTGGCTGAAGAAACTTTGACTTAATTTAAGAAATTTTTCACCTTCCTTAATATTTTCTCGAGCCCGGAACATTTACACTCTAGTTAAGAATTTTCGTTTCCAGTGTACAAAAACCCACGTATGTACATGTATATTTTCTTGTCTACTGATATATGTTATATTATTTTTCAACTAAACAATAAAAAGCATACCCACGCGAACAGAAATGACGACAAATATATGTAACATCAGTATACAAATAAATGTTAACGTGTTATATACAGACATGTATGTTCCGTTTTTATGTATATATTTTTATATTGAATAAATTAAAATTGTTAATTAATATTTATTCATCAGAATCAATCTACATCTCGTTATTAATAAATGAACTTCTGTAAAAAAAAAAGGAATTAATTTACGTATTCTATCCACCATGTGAAGAGTTAGGTTATGTTAAATTTATGCCACGTCACTAATCCACCGACCGGCTGGAATTTGGCGCCAAGCCCCGTTTTTGATATACTTATCTGTTATGTACACTATATACTATGTTTATTCGTCGGCAATGGACCGTTCGGTTCACCTAAGTTGTGACTATGAGTAGTTCACATGCGCACACTCAATAAACTAAGTACAAATTTTTGTTGGTCGAACACGCTCATTTATTAAAGTCGCACTTAGCCGTCACTACCGATGAATTGGGCAATAATTTTATCATTTAAATTGTCCACATCATTTTGTGCACTTTTTATTTGTTTTTGTTTTTGTTTTTTTTTTTTTTTTTTTTTTTTTTTTTTTTTTTTTTTTTTTTTTTATGGCGAATGTGGGAATCCTGAGGAATGTAGGCAACAATTTGTTTGGTAAGCATTACATTTTCAATTAAGTCTATCAATTATAAATGTACATTTTAGGTTTAAAATTGTGATATATTTTACTGTATTCATTGTATTTAATTTTCATTAAATTTATTACGGTCATACAAACTAAAACAAAATTATTAAAAATAATTAACCTGATTTCATTGTTATAATGTTCTAGCACAAATAACAAAATTGTCACCGCTGAGAGCTGTATCTGTACAACCATCACGAAGTAAATATTTTATTATTACACCTAAAGATGATCCTCACTGGCCCGATGCTCTACCCGATGAAGGAACAACAGTTTATGCCCGAGAGTTGGCCAACGGAATGATGACATCATTGTCTTGTTTTTTCAAAGAACCTGTCACAATAAATTATCCATTCGAAAAAGGTCCTAGACATTTAATAGTTTATCGGCTGCACAGCAGACTGTCTATATTTATAAGTAATCTCTTAGCAGATGAAGACGCTATAGAGGTTTTCTTAGAAGTAAAAACTTGAGGTAAATGTCAAGAAGACTAAAATAATGATATTCAGGAAGGGAGGTGGTCTCGGCAACATAAAGAAGTGGATTTATGAGGGACAGGCAATAGAAATCGTCAACAAATTCAAGTACCTGGGTTTCTGGTTTATCACTAGAGGCACACATGGGAATCACGTAGCGAAACTGACTGCAAAAGTGCAGAAAGCAATAAACGTAGCCTGGGGAGTTATGAAAAGAGCGAAAGTACACAGCTCAAGTAGAAGATTTCATCTACTCGACACGCTAGCTAAGTTAGGATGCATCTATGGGGTAGAAGTCTGGGGTTGGGTGAAGCAAAAGAAAATTGAGCAACGAAGAGGTCGTTACGCAAATATGATCTTGGGTTTAAACAGCAATACACCGGACTACATCTGAAAAACGTAGGCAAACAGGACAGGAATGGAGTCAGCAGCTAGAAAAAGATCCTACAGATATTCTGTTAAGGTATCTGAGATGAAAGATGACCGGTGGATAAAAGTTTGCCTCCGGAGAGAAGTAAGACTCATCCTGATTAAAAACCCCACAAAATTCGGAAGTGGGATGTTGAAAGCGCTGCAAGAGACAGAGGAGATGACGACGCTACTCAAGAAAATGATGGAAAATAGAAACTTGCAGTGGATAGAGACCAAATTAAGCGAGAGCTTAAGAGAGCTAGAAACGAAAATAAGGACAGAAATAAGAGCCAAGGTCTTGCAATCAAGGTACTGGGATGAATATGAAGAGATAACAAGTGAAGAAAACTTTAGCAGCTTCTGGGAGCAAAAGCAACGGAAGAGCTGGTAAAAAGAACAGTGGGCAAGACCGAGAAGCGATAACCTAGGCAGGGTGGGAAATAAAGGCTACAGTGACACCAGCTGCAGGTTACGCGGAAAACCAGAGGAGATACTAGATCGCCTGTGGATGTGCGACAAGGCAAAAAGTTTTATAAAGAAAGAGTGGGTAAAAGATATTGAAAACTGGAGAAATGGAAAAGAAGGCACTGAGCTGGAAAGACTCACAATTAATACTCTACAGGGTGAGCTGAAGACCGAGATATGTAGATATGCAAGGGAGTTTGAGAAGCTAGTCCGGAAGACACGAGAATCCTCACAAGCAGGGGAAATAAACAGAAACTAGTGAGGAGAAAAAGGGGTGATACTAAAATAAGTAGTCATTTAGGCTCCTTTTTACTACAATCAAAGGGAGAGTAGTAATAGGCACCAAAGATTTATCTTAGGTAATCGATAGGCGCAGGCCAGAAACCTAAAAAAAAAAACAACAACAACAACCAAGGAGCAAGAAGTCCTCGTAACAGCTACATAACTTCCAGAATGAATATTAAAAATTAATCTTTCAGTAACATTAATTATATAAAAATCGTTCTTTTTCTTGAATTTAATATTTTTATCTTTATGTATAGACATATATTGTTATTCGTTTCCTTATATTATTTTACTCTGTTAATTTACTATCAACTAATGCTTGTAAGCGGAAAGGGATGTAAAAGGCCAATCAGGCCATACATTATATGAAATAAACTTCTAATACTAGAAATTTTTCTTGTCGCACAGCGGACATCCAATAGTTAATCAGCCGCACAGCAGACCGATAATTTTTTTTTTTTTCGCACAGCAAACGTCATAGTTTATCAGCCGCACAGCAGACTGTTAATTTTTTTCCGTCGGACAGCAGACATGTCATAGTTTATCAGCCGCACAGCAGACTGTCAATTTTTTTTTGTCGCGAGGCAGACATTTAATAGCATATCAATTGCACGGCAGACTGTTTATGTATTCTTTTGTCGTGAGCGGGTCTATTAAATTTCTTACTACTTAGTCGCACAGCAGACTTTAAAATTTCTTACCCATTAGTCGTAAAGCAGTTTTTAAAATGTTTCACTGCTTGGTCGCGAAGGAGACTCTCAAATTCTTTACTGCTTAACTACACAGCAGACTTTCAAATTCTTTACTGCTTAACTATACAGAAGACTTTCCAATTCTTTACTGCTTAACTACACAGCAGACATTTAATAGTTGATCAGCCGCCTAGCACTTTTAATAAATTTTTTCCCCGAAGTAGACATTTATTTATTTATCAGCCGCACTGCAGACTGTGAATTTATTTATCTATCAGTAACACACGCCACTTTTTATATTTTTTCAGCTGCACAGCAGACTGTTTATTTCTTTATTTCTTAGTCATACAGCAAACTTATTAATTTTTTAATTTTCAGTCGCAAAACAGTCTTAAAACTCGATAGTTTTTCAGCCGAACAGCAATCTTTAAAAATGTTTATCTTTTTGCCTCAAAGCAGACTTTAAATCGATTTTTGTTTTAGTTGCAAAGCAGACTTTTTATAGTTTATCAGCCGCACTGCAGACTTTTAATGTATTTGTTCTTTTGTCGCACAGCAGACTTTTAATATTTTTTGTTACAGTAGAAAATTTTCAACAATAGAAACAAAATAAAATTCCAAATTACATACCAGAAATAACTGTATATTTTCAGTTTTTTTTTCTTCTTCAGATGAAATATTTAATTACACATAAAAAACAAATTTTTTGCACCAATAAAATTTCAAGGAAAATCAAAGTTAATTTCGAGCAAGAAGAAATTTTCTTGGCTGAAGAAACTTTGACTTAATTTAAGAAATTTTTCACCTTCCTTAATATTTTCTCGAGCCCGGAACATTTACACTCTAGTTAAGAATTTTCGTTTCCAGTGTACAAAAACCCACGTATGTACATGTATATTTTCTTGTCTACTGATATATGTTATATTATTTTTCAACTAAACAATAAAAAGCATACCCACGCGAACAGAAATGACGACAAATATATGTAACATCAGTATACAAATAAATGTTAACGTGTTATATACAGACATGTATGTTCCGTTTTTATGTATATATTTTTATATTGAATAAATTAAAATTGTTAATTAATATTTATTCATCAGAATCAATCTACATCTCGTTATTAATAAATGAACTTCTGTAAAAAAAAAAGGAATTAATTTACGTATTCTATCCACCATGTGAAGAGTTAGGTTATGTTAAATTTATGCCACGTCACTAATCCACCGACCGGCTGGAATTTGGCGCCAAGCCCCGTTTTTGATATACTTATCTGTTATGTACACTATATACTATGTTTATTCGTCGGCAATGGACCGTTCGGTTCACCTAAGTTGTGACTATGAGTAGTTCACATGCGCACACTCAATAAACTAAGTACAAATTTTTGTTGGTCGAACACGCTCATTTATTAAAGTCGCACTTAGCCGTCACTACCGATGAATTGGGCAATAATTTTATCATTTAAATTGTCCACATCATTTTGTGCACTTTTTATTTGTTTTTGTTTTGGTATAAAAAAATAGAATTCTCGAAATAAAAAGCACTCGACTTACCGTTACGGCAATTTTACAATAATTTATTTAATTATTTCTTTAAAAATTATTCACAATAATAAAATTTTTGAAAATGTTATAATTAGTGAAATGAATGACATTGAAGTAAGCAGTCATTACAAAATCTTTAAATTTTATTTAATAAAAGAATTAGTTCCAAAAAATGATTTTTAAAAAATTGGATTGTTAATTTTTCTAAATTTCTAGATGCCAATTTGTTTTCCTAATTTTTTTTGCAATAATTTATTTGTTAATAAAAATTCTCAAAATTATTAAATATCTGCTAAATTTATTTTCCTGTGAAATGTGTATAAGATAACGATTTAAATTATTCTGCCCAAAGAACATCTGAAGTGGCTCCACGGAGCGTAAAAACAGGAAAGTAAAAAGTCAAAAAACAAAATGGTAGATATTGAAAATTCCTTAGGAAAACTCTTCAATCCTTGCGAAAAAAGTTAACAAATTATCATGCGCAAATTGTAAACGAAAGTGAATTCTTCATTCAGATTTTGATATATAGATTACGTCAACCAACGCAACTAAATATTTTCTTTCTTACTTGCTATTGTGAAAATTTAAGTACCTTTTAAAAATGGCGAATGTGGGAATCCTGAGGAATGTAGGCAACAATTTGTTTGGTAAGCATTACATTTTCAATTAAGTCTATCAATTATAAATGTACATTTTAGGTTTAAAATTGTGATATATTTTACTGTATTCATTGTATTTAATTTTCATTAAATTTATTACGGTCATACAAACTAAAACAAAATTATTAAAAATAATTAACCTGATTTCATTGTTATAATGTTCTAGCACAAATAACAAAATTGTCACCGCTGAGAGCTGTATCTGTACAACCATCACGAAGTAAA
The DNA here is from genome assembly GCA_000956155.1 of Cotesia vestalis. Taxonomy (NCBI): domain Eukaryota; kingdom Metazoa; phylum Arthropoda; class Insecta; order Hymenoptera; family Braconidae; genus Cotesia; species Cotesia vestalis. The sequence goes on along the minus strand of JZSA01003428.1, from coordinate 16,160 downwards.
TATTTTATTATTACACCTAAAGATGATCCTCACTGGCCCGATGCTCTACCCGATGAAGGAACAACAGTTTATGCCCGAGAGTTGGCCAATGGAATGATGACATCATTGTCGTGTTTTTTCAAAGAACCTGTCACAATAAATTATCCATTCGAAAAAGGTCCGTTAAGCCCAAGGTTCCGAGGAGAACACGCACTTAGAAGGTAATTACCAAGTTGGTTGAATAATTTCTGACGTTATGTCTATACATTTTTATTGGATTACATTAGATACCCATCGGGAGAGGAGCGATGTATCGCATGTAAGCTCTGTGAAGCAATTTGCCCTGCTCAAGCAATAACAATCGAGGCAGAAGAAAGATCAGATGGATCCAGAAGAACAACTCGATATGACATTGATATGACCAAGTGTATTTATTGCGGATTTTGTCAAGAAGCTTGTCCTGTGGATGCTATCGTTGAAGTAATTATTGCTATACACATCTTAAATTTATAGCAAATTATAATAATTTTAATGTATTTTTTGTATTTTTAGGGTCCCAATTTTGAATTTTCAACTGAGACCCATGAAGAGTTATTGTACAACAAGGAGAAACTTTTGAATAATGGTGATAGATGGGAAAGTGAAATTGCAAGCAATATTCAAGCCGACCATCTATACCGATAAACATGTTATTTATTTAGTCTTGATTAAACTTTTTCAATGAATAAAAACTATTTAATATTATAATTCATTGTCATCGTCGAAAACAGGTAAAGATGTATATAAAGTTAATAAAAATATCTAATAGACAATTTTCAGTTTTGATATTTTATACCTAGATGTATAAAAGAAATTAGACCAAGATGAATTAAATACAACAAATATTTAGGATAGAAAATGCTATTTTTAGAGATAAAATCAATCTTTTTGCAAAGCATTGTCGATGATTTTACGATACAATCAAACGTTTTAAAATCGCAAAAGAACTCTAATGACTGCTAAAAAGATTTCTTTTTTTTTAGACTGGATTATTTTTTTTTTCAAATTATATTATTTTCTTACCAAATTATATTATTTTTTACCAAAATGGTTAAGTTACATTATATTTTAATTCGATCAATTATTGGATAAATAAGTATTGAAAAAAAAAAATAAAAAATAGTTTATTCAATTTATATCGTAAAAACGTTACGTCGTTAACAAAAATATATTTCTTTTTACAAAAAAATTCCATTACATTCTTCCACTTCCGTATCCTGGGAATAAGTTTTCAAGAGCGGCTGCAAGTTGTTCATTTATTTTTTCTAATCGAGTTTTTTTAATAGAATGTCGGCAAATTGGACATGTGTATACATCAGCCTTGAAACTTCTACAAATACAGTTCTGACAAATATTATGTAGGCATTTAGTCGTGATAGGTTTCCAAACTATTTCTTGACAGCAAACACACGTAAATCTATGAGTAAAAAAACCATTTTAAAGTACAATAAGGTAATATTTCTTCAAAACGTCACTTGAACCCACCGGTAAATGATTGAACTACACTACTCCAAGATTTTTTTTCACAAAAGTAGTTTTACAGATGGGTTCAAGCTATCTCATTACTGTATTGACATTATTTATCAATAGTATGTAATAATAGTATAAAAAAATTACCTATCAATGACATTATTAATAAACCTAATTTTTCCTTCGGAAAGTAATGAACAGCAATCCTTCCAAATTTTTTTATTAAGCTTATCACTATTTATTAACTTGATTGTGTTTTCTTCTAATTCATAATGAATCACTTTGGGTTTTTTTGAGCAACTTTCATTTTTATCTTTTCCCAATTTGTCTCGTTTACGTTTAAAATTTTTTTTCTGATTATTTATTTCCATGTCTTTTACTGTTGATACATTACTCGGCAAATCATATTCAATTATTTGTAATCCTAAATTTTTTATTCTTTTTTTTCCTTCAGAGGTCCAAGGTGCGGGATTAGGGTCATCCCGGCGTAAAAGGTATCGCCAAATTAAAAAACCACTTTTCCCTTTTTCCGGAAAATACTTGACAACTTTATAAATACCATCATATCTACCGGAGAAACAAAAAATAATTATTGGCAATAAAATTCAATAAATCGCTTGCTTAAAGGTAAAAGGACGTATAACAATTTATGCGCTCTTTTACCTTTGCAAAGGTAAAAGGGCGCATATTTTTTTTATATTGCCAATCGAGTAGTAGACACATTCTACGCTTAAAATTGAAAAAAAAAAAATTGCAAAAGCAAAAGGGCGTATGTCTTTAATTATACGTCGTTTTACTTTCTAGAATTCGAAATTTTGGTGATCTGAAGATGAAAGGGCGTATAATTTTTTTTTCGGCCAATTTACAAAAGAACACATTCGTATTTTAAAAACTTAAAAAAAAAAAAAATCTTTCTGTGATAGTAGCGGCGTAAAACCTCAACTATACAATTTTTTAAAGTTAAAAAAGAAAATATACCCAAACAACAATAAAGTACGCGTGACATTATTAATTACGAAATTTTTACGTAATTTGTTTTGATTGATTTATTTTCTATTTGTAGACAATTTCAAACCGAATGGCAAAAAAAAATTTTTTTATACGCCTTTTCAGCACAAATCCCTATTAACCCTTAGCTATACGCTCTTTCACTTCTAGGCACGCGAAATAGATACACAACGATTTAGAAAATTGAATAGAAAAATGATACTTTTTCAAGTCAATAATTTCTTGAATAAATCAGACCAACTAACCGAAAACCTTCTTCTGGTGCATAAATTTTAGCTTGATGATATTTTTTCAATTTTGCCGATCTTATGACTCGAACCGGAATTCCTTCTTGCCAATTTATTGCAGTCGCACCTTCTACATTATTAAACTGAGCATTACAATTCAAAGCTAGTGCTTTGTTCATTTTTGTTAGTTTCTGATCACTACTTTGTGCTGCTGTTCTTTTGTTACCTAAAATCATTACACTATAATTTTATTTGTATATATTGAAACAAAAATTTATTCCAAAAATAAACTACCTGATAAGTCTCTACCACCGGATCCAGTATATAAAAATTCGTCTCCATTATCAACGTCATCTTCATATCCACCTGATAAAACCAACGAATAAGCACATTCATTTTCTCTACCATGAATCCCTGCTACGTGTGGTCTATGTACGCCAGCTTCTGATACCTATCATATGCTCATTATTCACTACTTTTTTCTCAACTTCATAATCAAGACCAGTAATAATTTTTTAATAAAAAAATTACTTTGATTCTAGTATCTAGGCAATAAAAATACAAAAATTACTTGTAAACGATATCTCCAACTCATTCCTACTTCAGTTCCTGGTATTGGGCCTTTATGATTTGTAGGTACTATAGTACAATCTTTAACTCTACTCATACATCCCATTCCGCGACCCCAATCTTTTTGACCCTTTTTCAAGTCTGACTTAATCTTTCTTTTACTTGGTCTCAGCTTTTCACCAGTCTAAAATAAAAAAAAATCATTTATTATTTATGTTATTTGGCAATTTCTATATGAAGTACTTACTTTAATCACCAAATCATCATGAATTTTACATTCTGGACAATACCAATCGTCCTCTGGAACTTGTTCCAAAGGTGGATTTAAACATGATATGTGATAAGCTTTATCACATTCATCACATAAAATTATTTCATGACTTTTTTCTTTTCCTAAACAAACAAAACATCCACATTCTTTACATTTTACATTCTTATCATCTTTACAAACTTTGCAAGTTATTGCTATCATTCTCGGCTTATCATCAACTCCATTAAAATTTGAGTTATTTTCAAAATCATTGTAATGTAGAGCAGGTTTTTCTATTTTATAAATTTTGCTTCCTGAATTTACTTTAAAATTTTCAATTTTTAATTCAGCTCCATCACTACGAACAATCAAGGTTGATAATTTAAAAAAAATTTAATGATTAATTTACCAATTTATCTGTTTAAATTATAAAATTTTCACCTGCCAGTGTGTAGAACTCCTACTAAATTAATACTTCGATTATTTTTTTTAATATTTTTAACAGTAAAATCATACCAATATCCGATTTTGTTAGGTTCATCTATGTTGTAATTAACCATAACTTTATCATTAATTTTTATTTGATCAATACTTAAACAATGTCTCGCCCGTGGTCTAATCATATTTTCCTTTACGTCAAAAGGCTCAGTGTCCATCAAAAACTTCCATTGAACCCGATAAATTAAACACTGCTTGTCAACGTCGTTATAAATATTTTGAATAATCGCTTCATACCAAGCTCCATTTTCTTCATTGATACAGTCGATCAGATCACCTGTTCGATAATAACGACTTGTTGATTCCGATTGCTTATCAATCGTAAATGAGTCTTTTTCTGGAGAAACTAGTGCTAAGCCATTTATTTCATCATTTTGTTTAAAATTAGTCAAGCATTTATTTTCCACAGTGCTAGATTTAGGCTTAATTAACAATTGAACAACCTCATGATGATTTAAATGATAGTCATATACTCGATAACAATCTTCCAATTGTTTACCTCGATAAAATAAATGAATATGTGACAATTCAACAGAAAAAACAGCTGCTATTCGAATCTGGGAAATAAAAAGAAATGAAAGAGTTTCTAATTTCAAATCTTATCTAATTATTTTCATTTTAAATACCTTAAGATCGCTAATACTGATAGTCTTCGATATTTCTAAGGTTTTTTCTAATTTTCCATCGATTGTTCGAATTATTATGAACATTTTGAGATTTAAATCGCTAAAAATGTGCACTTTTGTTTACTTAAAAGTATGTTGTTGTGAACTAAAACTATTGTTACTGGTTTTCAAACTAAGTTTGTATTTATTTTTCAAAAACGAATGAACAGGTCATGTTTCAATGAAAGTAAAACTAAACAAAATTTGTTTTCAAGTAGCGTATTGTTGAATATAAATTTACAAAGGGGCTCATTGAATTTTTTTCTTCAAGTTTTTCACATTTTTTATTTTTAATTATTAGTTCTTCGTTAGTTCTATATTGTTCAAACATTTAAATTGTTTGTTCGTCTTTTATTTATTTTTGATTAATTAAAGCAAAAAAAATTTTTTTCATGAGTAATGGCCAAATAACCACAACGTTAACTGGTTACTGAACTCAAGTTCTGCCATTTTGAATATGCCTTAAAAAGATGACACTGAAGTTGACAGACAATTAAAAATTTTTTTAGAATTTTATAGCAATTAAATTATTATTGAAAAAAATTAATTAAAAAATTCCACATGCGAAAATTAAAAAAAATTACAAGTGAAAATTTTTAGAAGCTTTTTTTTATTGTAATTGATTTGTTAAAAAAAATTTTTTAAATTGACAGCTGACGGCTAACTTCAGTATGATTTAAAAAGACCGCGCTTTCCCTTAGATTGTTACAAAAGCCGTTCTAACTCAAATAAATTTATAAATAAACTTTAGCCGAAGAGCAACGAGAATTCCCGATTAAGTCTCTAGAATTTTTTATTTTATGAATTTCAAAATTTATAGAGGTAATTTTATTATTACAATTGGATTAACTGATAAGTTATTTAAATAAAGCACAGTAATTGAGTATAATTTTGTATTTCGTGTATCTATATAAAAACACTGATCAGCTTTTATGCTGATAAATTGTTAGAAAAAAAAAATACTAATTTTATGAAGTTGCTTCTAATTTATCAAAAATTTAACGGTATGAAAATTTGTCATTAATTTCTTATTTTATATTTTTAGTAAAATCCTACAATGCTATTGAATGCCAATAAAAAAATTCTTTTTTTTTTCTCCCAGAATTATCAGAATTATATAAGTATACAGCTGCATACGTATAAATGGTGAAAATAAATACTTGATATTTTTTTTACCGACTACGAAACATTAAAAATTAATATTTTATATTGCGCCACCTAAAGTATAATTTACAACGAGTTCTGATCTTGATAAAGTGCTCACGAAAAATTAAAAAAAATAAAAATAGTATATCGAAATATACTCTATTAATAGCACAATAGTATTAATAATTAATATCAACGACTGAATATTTGAAACTACGAAGATTTTTTATACAACATTTTATTCATTCCGTGTTTGTAGTAAGATATATTTTATATTTATAATTTATTTTTTTTATAAGAATTCTTTTAAATCTAAAGTTAAAATTTTTTTTTGTTCTAAATAAATGAATCAATTGTTGTTATTTATATTGTCATAAAAAATTGAGAAAAATATTAGTGAATTTTTTTTGGAATTGTTCCAATAATTTGAGTTTAAATTTATTCCAGAATATCGAAAAAAAAATTCTGAAATTTCGTTGAAATGTTTTAACTTTAAGGTTTAATATACTTAGTCTCTTTAAATATTCAGTTTTTATTTTAAACAACATTTTAATTTTAATAAATAATTCAATAATGATAACTCAAGGCTAAAGTTTTTCGGTTACAGTGTTAAAGCTTATATGATGTATTCTTGAATCCACTCTTTTATTAATTTGTCAATAAAAATAGTAATAGTATTAATAAGAACCGATGAATAATATTTATCAATTGATATGTTATGAGTTATTTATAGACATTAATATTTTCTAAGATTTTAAAGTAACAACATAAAACAATCGTAATTTTCGAAAAAATCTATAACACTTTATCTAATCTTATTTTATCACTGAAAAATTATTTTAGCAAAATCGCTGAGAAAACATTATGTTTCATTACGGAAAATTACAACGACTTAGTCATTTCATGCAATATAAATCATCTTTAATAACAATCAAGAGTAACATCAATCAAGTTTTCAATTTATCTAAGAATTTTTCAACTACCGGAGCTCAAAAAATGAGGTATAAATCGTTATAAATCGTGAAGGTAAATAGATAGTAACTATTGTTCTAATTTTATAAAAATTTTACAGGTTTGTACAATTTACGAATAAAAAAGGCGGGCCACAACATCTTGGCGTACAGCTGAAAGCCGGAGGAGACATCATAGCTATTTCGTCAATAGATTCCAGGATACCTAATACTTTAAAAAAGTTTTTAGAAGGTGGAGAAACTATTAGCAACAAAGCAAAGCGGTATGTATAGATAGTAATCGAACTAGTTTAATGAAAAGTTTATTTAAGGGACACAACTAGTGTGAGAGCCTAAAAAAAAAGGCAATTTTTGGGAATTAAAATAAAAAAAACTCCAGTATGAATTTTTTAGAAATTTTAAGAGTATACTAATACATATTTTAAGAATGTACAGTAAAATTTTTGAAGAAAAAAATTTAATATTTTTCGAGTTACAAAAAGGCCCTCCACTGCTGGAGTGATTCCGGCCTACTCCATGGATAAAAAATTCTCGTTAAACTAAAAGATTTTGTCTGTACGATGACCCTCGGTCGAAAAAAAATATCAAAAATTGACAAAATGGCGGCGTTTGTAAAAAAAAAAAGTGGAATTTTATCCAAATTTTGGTGGTTTTTGACCTGCCAAAATTCGATTTTCGATCAGATTAAAAAACTGAAGAGTCATTATATGGAGAACTATATACAGAATATCCAAAAAAAAATTTGGTAGTGATCGGATCATTTGTCTTCGAGTAATCACTCTAGCAAATTCGAAAAATACTGTTTCGAGAAAAATGCGTTTTTCTGTAGCTAATGCTACGATCTTACTGCCGAGCGCTAACTTTTTAAATCGCTTTAACTCAAAAACTATTTGAGAAATCGATTTGAAATATGAAAAAAGTTTTTTGAATATTTCATACTAGTTGTGCCCCTTAACATATTATTTCTTTAATTTTGAAGACTATAATTTAAACTGTAACTTTTTGTTTGCAGAATAATTGTTGAAAGCCGTAGTGTGATTCCGGAAGCTGAAGTAAATTTATTAGCGCCTATCAATCGGATGGACAAATTAGCTTGTGTTGGTCTCAATTACAGTGGACATTGTTCAGAACAAGGTCTTGAACCACCAACGAGCCCAGTGATATTCAATAAATTTCCTAGCAATATTATAGGACCAACAGATGATATTTTATTACCTTCAAACTCCGATGTAAGTATAATATAATAAAGAAATTTATAAATTTTAATTGTTTAATATAATTATCAGAAAGTTGACTGGGAAGCTGAGTTAGCGATAGTTATTGGTAAAAGTGGTAAAGCGCTGAGCAAGGAAGATGCCGAAAATTGTATTTTTGGATACACAGTAGCTCAAGATCTCAGTGCTCGTGATTGGCAGAAAGGTAAACGAAACGGTGGACAATTTCTTCTTGGCAAAGCTATGGACACTTTTTGTCCTCTTGGGCCTGCTGTAGTTACTAAAGAATCGATAGGTGACATTAACAATTTATCGGTTCAAACTTGGGTAAATGGGAAGCTTAAACAAGATGGAAACACAAGCGAACTTATTTTTAAACCTCGTGATATTGTAGCATTTATCTCTCAGTATGTACTGAAATATCGACTTATATATTTTAATCTTAATTGACTAGATCAGTTTTGTAATAATGCTAAATATTTTAGGTTCATGACTTTGCTGCCAGGAGATGTTATTTTAACAGGAACTCCTGCAGGAGTAGGATTTACACGTAACCCACCGGAATTCCTCAAAGTAATTTAATTGTTTTTAAATATTTATTAATTTATTTTTTTTTTTTTTCTAAGTACAGAAAGATTTTAAATAATGGATCACCTACATTTTAAATATATTATAAGATTAAGTGTTAACAGGCTTATCTAACACTTTACATATATTTGAATTTTTTTTACAGAAAGGAGATATCTTGGAAACTGAAATTCATTCTCTCGGCCGTTTGAAAAATAATGTTAAGTAGAAAATAGTTTCATAGTAAATATGAATATAAAAGAAAATTTTTCTGTAAGATTAATTTACTAAACGGACAAACATTTTTTACGGTATTATATGGTTTTGCGGACAAAAGGAATACTTATTGATCTATTTAGATTTTTTGTATAATATTATGTTGTTATAAAATATAATTTTTAATATAATATAATTTATTTTTTTTATTATCCTGCATAAAAAATAAAAATATTTGATTAGTAAAACAGTACACATTAAATGAGTTTATTTTTATAAGAAGTGCTTCAAAACTAAACTTAATGATAGAATTTCTTATGAAACTTATTAATTCTCTGCCAATATCATTTGAATTTATTAAGTTACTTGTGACAACAAATAAATCAATAAAATTAATTACTCATGACAAGCGAAGGATCTCACGTTATGAAAATGTCGCATTTATTTCAAGTAATATGCATTTTTTGATTAAATTAAAAGAAACCTCAGATTCCACGGAAAACTATACTATCACAGTACAGAGAAGCCATTGGATACATACATAAGTGCATAAATAAATGGCGGAATGCTACATGACTCTTCATCATCGTTAGTAGGAAGGGAAATTTCAATTTAATTGGAATTCTGTTGTAAATTAAATTACAAAAATGTGAATTCTCAATTATAATAGTTAGAAATATTAAAATCATAAACACAAAATATTCTGTAATTGAATAAAATAAAAAAAAATAAAATATATTTTTGAACAATAATACTACAATATAAATAAAAAGAAATTATTTATAGAATAGATGTTATTATTGTAGATTAAAATTTTAAGATTTTTTAATTTTTAATTATCTGTGTCAACAATTATATTCAAATATACATTACTAATTTTTAAATTATACAAATATCTATTTTTTTTTCTTGGCTGAATATAAAATTCATATCGTATTGATGTCTGCGCTCATTATTGATAGAACAGTGAAGCACAGATTGATTAATATTTCGTTCATTAATTAATGATCAACCTGTAATCAAAATATTAAAATTTTTCATTATATTTTTAGAGCTATAAAATGTTAAATTTTTATTTTCAATGTATGAAAATTAAAACATAATATTGATTAAAATTTTAATCAGTATTTTTCATTTTAAATAATTTATACACTAAAAATATTAAAAATAGAAAATTTTATAATTTTAGTCATTTTATGTAAACTAACAAACCTTTTTTTGGCTGTTCGGTACCAAGAAATAAAAGTCCTATAGCTCCAGTATAAGCAATTAAAGTGTCGACTGCTTGTTGTGTTTCTAATAAAATTCTTGTTTCATTCATCCAATCTTTAGCTACGCTTCTTGGTGCGCCACTCAATAAATTCATATACTTGAGACTCATTTTTAAATCTCCTCGATCGAGCCAATATCTATAAAATTAAAAATGACATGTAATATATGTAAAATAGAATGATTGGAAATTACAACAATAACAGTATTTTACCTTGCACGGTTCAAAATATCATATGTATCGAGTTTATTGACGTCAATTGGTTCATCAGATAGCTCACTCTTTGTTATCGGAGTTTCAGCCTTAACGAGTAAAAAGTTTTGGAGGTAACTCAAGAAGTAAATTGGTAAAGATGCACCTTCTTCGGGAACAAGAGCGAGTCGTCTTGCCATGTGTTCAACCTAAAATTAAGATATTTTTAGAGAACTTTTTTTTTCAGATATAAATAAAGATATATAAATTAATTTTTTAACTGACCTTTAAAAATCGTTCTCTTAGAATATTTTCTGTAAAAACACCTCTTTTTACAGCTTCTTGAGGTATGGCAGCAAGAGTTGCTTGGACCAGAGTATCTTCTTTAGCTAATAAAAAAATACATGTATTTTAGACGTACTTATTAACCTTTGATATAAGGTAAAAGACCCAGTTATTGACACTGGCCTAGTTGTTTGACACTTGCAATTTTATTCTAATTAAAAAAATAAAATGTTCTCATAAAACTAATTATCTTAAAATTTATAATTGAAAAATTATATTTATTAAAATTGTAAGTGTCAATAACTGGGTCTTTTACCTTACACTGAGAAAAAAAATTTTTTTTTTTTTTTAAAAAAACGTTGTTATGAGAAGAAATTAATTTGTTGAAAACTTTCAATAATTTTACTTTTTAGTTGAAGAAATCAAAATTTTTCTAGATTTAGGAAAAAACAATTTTGAATGAAGATTATTTTTTTTTCAACAAGAAAGTTACTGTGAGAAAAATTTTGATTTATTCAGCTAAAGAATAAAATTGTTGAAAATTTTCAACATATTTATTTCTTGTTACAATACTGCTCATTTTTTTAAAGAGAAATTTTTTCTCAGTGTATTCGATGTCATTGCAAATTAATAACAAAAAAAAAAAAAAAAAAACTTACGAGCAACTTTTGAAACGGCTTTGATTTCTAACTCCAGTGGTTTTAGTGGTTGATCATCTAAAATACTGTGTGGTGTAGCTTTTACTGCTCTTGCTAATGCTTGACAAGCAGCCCAAAGTACTTGTACTTCACATGCTCCTTTTTCTTCCGATAAACGTACTAGAAATAAAAATTCAATATTTAGTTAATATCAATTTTAAAAACGTATGTTATAACAATGTAACTAAAAGATTGCTATATAAGGCAGTACTTACATTTAAGGGCTTCATCTAATCCACGCAAACGCCCAACAACTACTCCGAGTTGTGCTTTGTAATTGCTTGATTCATTTTCTAATCGTTCCTCAAGAGTTTGATTTACTAACCGTTCAGTTTCTCGTTCTTTTAATTCAAGAGTTTCCTTCAGTTGATCTGCATTAATCTGAGATTGGAGTTTCAGTTGCTTACGAAGTTCTTCCATAAAAATTTTTCTTTCTTCCAAAAGCTATAAAAAATATTGATGTTAATAAAAAGTTTTTAGAACACTAAATCTGGCTCATGTGATTTTTAAAAATTTACAAAGTGTAAAGAAAAAAATTTAATTTGTACATCTCAATAATTTGGATGATATTATAAATGAAAATTGACTGTAAAATTTTAAAATATTACCTTTTTATCAAACTCTTCTTGAAGAAGCCGCTTTTCTTTTTTCAATTCTCTACTAACAATTTCATTTATTTTGATATCATCCGCACTTGCCCCAGAGGAATTCAATGCAGCTTTCAGTTTTTCATTCCCAATGGTCTGAGCAAAAAAAAATAAATTAACAAATAAAAATTTGACATGAACGAAAGATAATTTCAAATTTTACGAACTTCAAGTTTATCCAACTCTGATTTTAGATAGTTGACTTTGTTATACATATAAAGTACAAAGAGATCGAATGCTTTGTCACTACTAGGCAATAGTCCATCGTTTACATTCATATCAGGGAACAATATTTGAAGTTCTTCATGAAAATGTTGCCTAGCAGTTTTCATTTTATCCATGAATTTTTCAGTGATCTTCACAGTGGATTTTTCGTCTTCATACTTTTTTTTAGCTTTATGAAGATCAGTCAAAAGTTTATCAACGAAGTTACGAGCTTCTGATTTAAGTGTATCCGGTATATCAAATTTCGAATTCATGGAACTCAAATATTGTTTTATTTCTTGTTCAGCATCGGAGGTGAATTTATCAACTTGTTGGGTAATTTTTTTCTGCTTCTCTGTATCTTCTTTCAATCTATAAACCAATTCAATAAAAATTTTACTTTAGAAGATTGTTTTGTCATATCAATTTCGAAAAATGTGCTTTTAATGAAAATACCTTTTCCAAACTGACGATGAATGCACAGTTGAAACATTAGCTTCAACCACTTCTGCAATTGCTCGATTGTAATTGGTGACAACTTGTATAGCATTTTCATATTCACTTATTGCTTTTGTAGCTAATTGACTGCATGATCTCTTCAAATCATCTAGACTCGTAGCTTTCACTTGATTCAAATCTTTTGAAGATGGACGAGGAAGATTATTCTCTGAATCAAATAAAATATGGAATTTTTGATTGATGTATTCACAAAAATTAAAATCAATGCTATTTTGTAATAATTACTGATACTCAAAAAAACTATTAACAACTTAATGAATGTATAATTAAAACAAATAATCGTTAATTAACAAGCAGTTTTAATAAATTTCTACATCTTTCTTCTTTATTATTGAACTTAAGAACATAATATAAGTATATAAATTACCTACCAGCTTCTATTCCGTCTTTTTTTGTTTTTTTCGGTTTATTATCAGTGTTGACTGAAATCTCGGATTTTTGCTTCGTTTCAATTGGCGCCTCAATGATTGCTTTTGAAGCTAAGAATGTTAGTTATGATTAAAGTAAAAAAATAATAATGTTAGAATTATTTTCATAAAAATGCAGTTAAATAAATAAACGGACATCAATTACAGGCTGTTTTAATACAAAACAAAACATCTGTTGAAAATACTTTTTTTTTTAATTTAATTAAGTTTTTTGATGTGATTAAATGAATAATTTTGTTGCAAAGAACATTACTAAATTTTACTTGAAAATTTTTGTCAACTATTCAGAGAAATTGAAAATTTACTCATCAATAAAAATCGAATTCACTAAGAAATGCTAATAAAAAAGGAAATCACATAAAATGTAATTAATATTGTAAATCAATAAAAAAAATACTACACTTTGATTTAACGTAACTAAATAAAATAATATTTTAATTAGTAGAATTACTTCTAGTCAATTAAATACTAATTTTTCTAAAAGCATTATTACATTATTTACACACTACTTAAAACAGTAATAAAAATTACGTTAATACGATAAAAGCAAGTTCGAAATTTATTAAAAATTGTAAATAAAATTCACTTATAACAAAAAAAAGTTTTTTTTAAGTGTTTTCTAACCTTTTTTTTCTTCTTTCGGTTTCGTAATTTCAGATTCTTTTGCAGTATCAAAAATTCCAAACGGGGCACTATAGAAAAAAATTTATTAAAAGAATTCAAATTAAAAGAGACAAACTATAAACTCGTACCTTTGCTTGAAATTGTTGAAAAAATCACGAATGTAAGCTATGAATGAATTTTCTTCTAATAATATCAATTTTATTGTTTCATCAGCTCCAGGAATCCACTTATCAAGAGTGTCTCTAAATTCTCTATCATTCTTTGCATATCCTAATACCGCGATTGTTCCTAATGCAAGTGAACCGACAGCCAAGAGACCGATTCGACTCTTACTTTTTTTACTGCTGTAATTTTTAAAAGTAAATTTTACAATTAATTAATTTCAACTTTAACAAATCTATAAAAAAAACTACTAGTACCTTTGGTAGCCATCTGATGAATGTCTTACTAATAAACGATGCGACAATCTAAAATTTTAATTGCAATATTAGTTAATCAAATTTTGATACAATGAATATCAATAATTGTACATTTTTAATACCTGTTTTCGACATTACTGCGATTTTGCAAAGCTTTGCACCGAACCGCTGAATACAACCTTGAATTATCAAATTTCTCAACCTGTAAGTAATTATTTTTGTTTAAAATTATGACTAGTATGTTAAAATTAAATTTTATTTAAGTTAAATTAAATTGTTTAGAATTATATATAAAATTTAGTATATAGCAATGCTCAATTTAGGAAGGTTAAGTTTTAAATTTAATTATGTACATCATGATACTCTTACATTGTAATTTTTAGAAGTATGTATGTTGAATAAATATTCTTTTACAAATAATATCAGATATATTAATATATAATAATAAATAAATATGATGTAGATTATAAAGAAATTCGTAAATTCATAAATGTTATGTAAATATTGAATTATAACATGATACTTCAATAAAATAAAATAATACTTACTTTATAAATTTGACAAAATGAATTTTTCGAAACATTAAAGCCGACACGATACATTTTATTTTAATCCGGAATCAAAATTGATAAAAAATTTATGTTTTTATAATGTAAAAATTTAAGCAATAATACAGAAATGCAAAATATTGAACTATTATTTGAGACAGTTTTTAAAAATGATTCCCATTTTTTATGCTTTTTCTTGCGCTTCGCTGCTTGCCCTTTCTTTGAAAACTAAAAACAGCTGATGAACTGGATTTTTCTTTTATTTTCAAATCGTCGAAAGATCAGAGTGCAGGCAGCACCAATGCTGAGAATCGCTAATGACTATTGTACAGCACTGCATCTATGACACTGAAGTTGGCAGACATTAAAAATTATTTTTAAATTTTATAATAATCCAATTATTAAAAATAAAATTAATTAAAAAGTTTCACATTTGAAAAATTAATAAAAATTACAAGTGAAAATTTTTAGAAGCATTTTTTTATTGTAATTGATTTGTTATTCAAATTTTTAAAATTGACAGTTGACGACTAACTTCAGCATTATCTGCATCCCTGTATTCCTGTAGTCAGGTAGTTAATGGTAGTTTTCCAATTACAGAGCATAATGCGACTCAGTGGCGCACAATGCCGAATTATGCTGAAGCTTAATTGGAGCGCGAATTAGTTTTCAAATGCATCAGCAGAGTGCGCTAAGTTCAGTGTTGAACAAACATGTTGAAAACATGGATGATTGCTTGCTTCATTGAAAGATTCAATCAAGCCATTGTAATGTTTACAAAAGTATAATCCTGTAAAATAAACTTGTTTACAGATCCGAATTTTAAAATGAAATTGTATTCATATTTTAAGGTGAATATAAAAAAAAAGTAATTATTTATACCTTCATCTATATTTATATTTATTTTTTTAGCAGTTTGAAATAACTTTGATTATTTCCAAAATCTACGACGAAACGAAAGCCTTACAAATTTTTCAACAATAAATAATATTAAACGATAATTTATAAACAAAATTTAAATCAAGGCCAACTTAAAGAAAAAACACTTGACAATTTTCTGTCACTAAGTTGGTATTGGTTGCGAGAATTACGCGAGAACAGTACTTTTGACCAAAGCTTAAGAGTGGACTGAAGTAAATGCATTTTTAGAAATTTTATTTTATTAATTACTTTTTAAAAAATTTTTATATGAACTATTACAAAGCTTCCGCAATGGTTAGTCGTATGCTATTTTTTTTCAAAATTTTTTTTGATTTAAAAATTTATTTAAGACGTAATTAAAAAAGTAAATTTTCTGAAAATACATTTATTAAATATTTTCATTCATAATTTTAAAACTTTGACCATTTTCACGTGGAAAACCGGTTTTCTTTATTTTAGTTTTACTGAAATTTTCGTTGCAAATTTCCTCGAAATTTACATCAAACTTGAGGACACGTTCAACTTTAATTGCAAGTTGACAGAAATGGCGTGATCGTGGACGTAAACTAGCTTTAGAAAAAAAAA
>JZSA01003427.1:0-46939 GCA_000956155.1 Cotesia vestalis | reverse complement strand
GCCCCACACATAAATCATTTTAGTATCATCGTTAAAATTTCTAATAACTGCAACAAAATATTGGCGTGGTAAATATGTAGAGTAATAGTAGTAATCATTTTGAACAGTTTTATTATGATAAAAAACTAAATTCTCTGCTATATTGTCGACCGTTCTCCTAATTTTCGATCCAGATTGGTGAGGGATATAAGTTTTTCTTTTTAAGTGATCTCGATTCCACGCTTCCGTCGATTTATCATTATCAGGTTCATTGATTTTAGCAGTTCTTGGTAATTTTTTCAAAATAACTACAGATTTAGGTAAATCAAGATTTTTAAAGGCAGCTGTCCAACGCGAGTAACAAGTGTCGATAAATCTACCAGTTTTTACCTGTTTGTCACCTTCAATCTTAACACCTTTAAAGTGATTTTCTACAGTAGCGTTGTTTGCGTGGATTTTGTCTGGATTCAGTAAAATTGTCCAAAAAATCGCGAATGGTACTAATCTTTCCATGACATACTTGGCAAAAAGTAACGAATACAAAAAATTATCGTCCAAATTAAGGTCAACAGTCATACTCTCTGTTTCGAATTCTTATATCGAGGCAAAACATGATTATAAAAAGAACTTGATTGATACACTGTGTTAACAAACTGATTGTTATACGGTGATTGCTCCGTATCTTCATCATCGAGCTGATCTGAATTTATTTCTACAGTTGTTATATTCACAAGGCATTTCATAGCTTTAGTGACTCTAGCATCCTTTTTTGGAAACAAAAGCAAGTAAAAAAATGACTCTAAAAGGTCGACAAGAGTTCCAAAAGTTTGGCAATGGGCTAGAATAGAAATTATTTCTAAATAATAGGTAGATGCGGATTTTTTAATTTTTAAAGTAGCTATATGCCGAGAAACCATTTTCATGAAATGTCCATAGCAAAAGAAGACGGGTGTAATATTTTGCGGTAGTAGCTGGTTCCGTATAATAGAGTCGTAAGCGGTAAATAAATAATCAAGCACTTTACAATCATTCCAGGAGCTCACGATTGCATTGACACTAGCCCACGACCAATCAGTTACGACGTATTTAAACGTAGGCATTGTTAATTTGTTCATGATCCATAAACTCTTGAAATAATTTAAACATTTGACAATAGACTCAGCGGTATGATCGTTAGTTATCATTTCGATCATGGGGTATATTTTATGATTAATGTTAACAACACCACCATAATAATATATCCTTTTCGATTGTGGTGATGGCTTTCGTACAATTGATCCCGTAGCATCAAAGTGCAAAACCAGGTCTTTTTTATCACACAATAATTGAATTTGCTCTTCTGTCGCTAAGTACACAGTGAATGGTGAAAAAAAATGACGAATATATGGATGATTTTCATAGTTTTCATTCATTTTTAGAATAAGATCAGCAGTATCACAACTATGTTTATCGTTTTCTGCTAATTTTTCTGATTTTGCTTTTTGTAAGACAGCCTCTGAATATCCAAATTGATAATTTTTTTCTTGTTTTGCTAAACTCTTACTCATTTTATTTATAACTTGACTATAAACTGTTGATGGTTTTACATGAGTGAGAGTTTTTTGAATTTTTTTTCTTTCAGTTCCTCGTAATTGATAGTTCAAAGGTATGGTAAGATTAGCGAGAGTTTGATTTGAATTAACTTTGATAATTGTCTTTTGATCGTTAATTTTTCCATGGAAGTTAAATTTTAAATGACATTCTGGCTGCTTACATTTGGCATGTGTCCGGAATGTTCGTTTAGTTTTAGCAGTTTTTAAATCATCTTTAAAAATTAAAACACATGTAATTTTACTTTTTTCCGGCAAAATTTTTCGTAGATACTGATATAATAAGTCTGAACATACAATATTGTTTTTCAAAATTTTTGTGGATGATAATGTGATTGTATTGACTGGTTGATACACACATTTCTCCCTTTTGTGAATTTCTGGTGTTACACTTATTTTATTGTCACTGTCACTTTTCGGTAAAACATTTTTTGCCTCTAAATTACTGGAGCAATTTTTGTCTAAATTTTTAAAATTATCACTGTCACTTGAATCGTTATTACTTGTATCATTATCATCACTAAAAACAATGTTCATGAAGTCACTATCACTTGAATAGTCATTAGTCTTCTGATCAGCATTTATCATAGATTGTTTTTTTTCACTACAATTATTACTATTATCATTGGTTGCTGAAGGCAATAGCGATGATCTAAACCGTCGAATGAGTTGATAATTCGAATTTCCTTCATCACTATCACAATCACCATCACTTCCACTATAGATGGTTTGAGTGCAGTACCTGCTATAAATGGTCCCACTACAGATGCTTGAAATATCTTAATAGAACTGAAGAAGAAATGTCCGATGAATACTTTGTGTATAATTGCGATTGTTTTAGCGTTTGGTTGTCAAAATTATAATGATAAAATATAATTGTTATTGTAATGACAGTATAATAAAGAAAAAAAATATCAAAAACCTCAAGAAGTACGTTATCTATTCTACTAATATCCAAGATCATCATTGATACATTTTTTCCTCAAACCATAAGAAAATTAAGTTTCAGTATTAGTGAATTTCTTTTCAGTTACTAGATATCTGTATAAATTATTTGAAATTTAGTTCACAGTACCAAGGTTTCCCGATCCCGCCGTAAGTATAGGTATACCCGTAGTTATGAACGATAGAGCCCTGAGTATAATAAATTTGTTTTTAAATATTTTAATTAAATATAATTAATTGATACGTAAATAAAATTTTAGAAGTGAAAAAAAAAATCCTCGTGTAAGTTACAAGAAATTAAGTGTGAAAATGATAAATGTTTCAATTTAATTAAAAAGTGTGACCCCCAAATTGACAATTATAATTTTTGGTTTTAAGTAACAGCTAAAATATTTATTATTATATATTTTCAAAAAAATACTCGTCTAGAAAAAGCAAAAATCTACACGAGTATTTTTTTTTAATTGAAAAATTTTTATTTTTTTCAAAGTTACGATTTATTTTATTTAAAAAATGGCGGTTGGCGGCAACTTCAGAACTAGCTATTAGAAAAGTGAAAAATAAAAAAAATACTCGTCCAGATTTTGAAAAATTATAATTAATAATCATGACATAATTAGTTTTGCACTAATTGATAATTGAAATAAAAGAGATTTTAAAATTAAATTTCAAATCACAATTCGACTGTTTATTTTTTTATACTTTCGAAAAAATACTCGTCGAAAAATCTACACGAGTATTTTTAGCAATTGACAAAAAATTTAATTTTTCAAAAGTTACAGGATTTTTAATTTTTGAAATGGCGGATGATGGTTAATTTCAGGGTCATAAAAAAATCATTAATTTACAACTGTTATCGATGTTTCAAACATTTTTATGAAAATTAGTTTGGCAAATAGTTTTGATGATTTTAAGAATTTTTGTAAAAAAAAAATTATCAAAATATTGACATTTAGAAATTTTAAAAAACTAAAAATGCATTTTTTTTTAATCATTTTTTGGAACAAATTTTTATTTGTTAAAAAAAAAAAATAAATAAAAAACTGTCAAGTGACAGCTAAATTAAATATCATGGATTTTTCCATTAAACTGAACATTACATAGATCAACTTTCAGTTAACATAGGGATCTGGGCGGTTGTTCCTAAATTAATAGGAAAATTTTGTAAAAGATTTAATAACACTGAAATTGACAGATATTAAAAATTTTTTTGAAATTTTATAGCAATTAAATTATTAAAAAAAAAATTTAATTAATAGGTTTCACATGTGAAAATCAATAAAAATCACAAGTGAAAATTTTTAGAAGCATTTTTTTTTGTAATTAATTTGTTAAAATTGACAGATCACCGCTAACTTCAGTATTATAAGATTTAACTTAAATTGAGTATTGAGAAACTTAAAATTTTTAAGAAATTTATCTTTATTAAAACACGATTATTATAAATTATAATATTAGGATATTGAAAGGGATATTATGGTTTAGTTCTTTTTTTCTTTTAACACTTATAAGTTGTAGATAAAAAAATTGATGAAAATGAAGTTAGCCGACATTTCAAAATTTTTAGAAATTTTTTTTTGAAAAAATTTCGCTTAAAAAATTAAAAAAATCTGTCATATAAAAACTTGAAAAAATATAATTGCGATTTTTTATAAATATGTTTTTAGTTGTAATTGAATTAATAAAAAAAATCAAAAATTTTTAGATGTCTGCTAACTTCAGTTTCATAAAAATTGTTGTGATTTTTAAAAAGTTTTTCTGTCAGACATTTGGAATTGCGAACAGCGCTTGGTGGATATTTCAATTCTCCTTGAAAGCAAAGCCATCTATAGTATACTTTTATGAACGATAATTTGATGTGTGTACGGTCCTGAAATATAAAGGTCAATGACGCAAGCACTGCTGTCATTCTCGGTTAATATTATTTTTAGTGATCGTTTTTCATTTTGTCGTAAAGAACCGAATTGAATAAAATAATTATTGATAATAATTGGTAATTAAGCGGTAAGAAAGTATTTTAAGAATAAGAGTAGATTTAAAAATTAACAAAAATATTCACATATATCTATAAGCAGTGGAGAAACAAAAAAACTGTATGGCATGTAGTTGCCGCATCACTTCCGGCCATTTCCCACTTCAGCCCATTTTTTGTTCATGTTGCTCACTTCATGTTGATCACTGTTAACTCTGATTGGTTTATCTTTCTAGTTTTTGAGTTATTTTAATATACTGTCCTTTTACACCATTCTCTGAGTTTGCAGAGAATGAAAATGTCGACAAATTGGTGGGGTTCACTGTGCCACTAGTGACTTTCGCCAACCGTTTGTCCATAATTTCAACCGATAACTTAGTAATACAGGAGTGTAATCAACATTATTTAGCTTCTGTTAAAATATCTGATGTTAAATTGAATAATTGTAAAGTCAAATGTAATTATAATTGGTGTTGTGGTTATTTTATATTAATTACAATATTGATAAATTCATGACAATGTTTGGTACCTTCTAGTGCTCTCTCGTGGATAATGAAATACTTTTAATCACGGCATTGACAAATTTAACAGACCAACAAGATTTATCAATAAATTTAGTAAACGATATTAAAACGTATATCAGAGTGTGCTTGCGTTTAGATAAGAGTGAAATAAAGAGAAAAAAATAAATCGACCGAAAACGACGGCCAGTGAAGAAAAGAAAAGAGTATATACGGGTGTGTTTTCCTATTTAGACTAAAATACAAGAGAAAGCATGGCGATGCTCGGTGGTGTGCTGGGCAAGAGCGAATTTATTGTTGGTGGAAAATACAGACTTATGAGAAAAATTGGATCTGGTTCATTTGGTGACATTTATCTTGGCATCAACATTTCAAATGGCGAGGTGAGAATACCGTTCAGTTTTATTTTATTCTTTGTTTCCCTCTTCGTATAAGTATCTGTTTTTTATTTTTTTTCTTTAATTTATTTCGATTGTTAGTACATCAAAATTTATTTTTAAGTATATACACATATATTTTTATGTACATACATATCCATCTATGTATAATGTATCTTTCGAAATGAAATAAGAATAATATTTTTATACCATCTGTCTTTCTTTTGTTTTACGGCAGGAAGTCGCTGTCAAACTAGAAAATGTGCGAGCACGTCACCCACAATTGCTTTATGAATCAAAATTATATAAAATATTACATGGAGGCATCGGTATTCCACATATACGCTGGTAACTACTTGCCTATAAATATATATATACATATACATGATCTGATAAATTTTTTGGAAAAATAATAAATCTTGATTAAAACTCATTATATTGTTAATTTCGAAATGTAGGTATGGACAAGAACGTGATTGGAATGTTTTGGTAATGGATCTACTTGGTCCTTCACTTGAAGATCTTTTCACATTCTGTTCACGAAGGTTTACAATTAAAACGGTGCTTATGTTGGCTGATCAAATGATTGGTAGAATTGAATTTGTTCACTGTAAACACTTTATTCACAGAGATATCAAGCCAGACAATTTTTTAATGGGTATTGGTCGTCATTGCAATAAAGTATGTTATCAAATAACTATTGACTCTTTGCTTAGAATATTTATTAACGATTGAAGTAATGAAAAAAAATTATTTTTTTTTTTTATTTTAGTTATTCATTATTGATTTTGGGTTAGCGAAAAAATACCGAGATACTCGTACAAGGTGTCATATATTATATCGTGAAGATAAAAATTTAACTGGTACTGCGAGGTACGCATCAATAAATGCGCATGTTGGTATTGAGCAAAGTCGGCGTGATGACATGGAATCACTGGGATACGTTCTCATGTATTTCAATAGAGGTTCGCTTCCTTGGCAAGGTTTGAAAGCAGCAACAAAAAAACAAAAATACGAAAAAATAAGTGAGAAAAAAATGTCCACTCCTGTTGAAGTTTTGTGCAAAGTAATTGTTGTTTTTTGTTTTTTTTTTTTTTTTTTTTCCCATCTTTTTTGTTAATCATATTAAAATAATTATATTTTCAATGATATTTCTCAGGGCTTCCCAGCAGAATTTGCAATGTACATAAACTACACCAAGGGACTAAGATTTGATGAAAGCCCTGACTACATGTATCTCCGGCAGCTCTTCCGAATTCTCTTCCGTACTTTAAATCATCAGTACGACTACACTTTTGATTGGACAATGCTGAAACAGAAAGCAGGAATCGCCCTCCCAGGAGCAGTATCTGGAGTTACTGGTACAGCTGTTCCTGGACCACAAGGCCAAGGTCAGCAGACAACCGCTCTAGCCAACGCACAGACAAGCACACAGAGGAATCCAGAGACGTTCGATGTTCTCTAGATTATGCGTTTTCTATTTTTATTCTTTTTTTCGCTTTCTCTTTTCTGATATCTTTTCTTCTATCGAGTCATTTTGTTTTACAATATCGTTAAAAGCCCTGACGGACCATTTTTCATTTTTGCTTTACTGTTTAATTACTAAATTTATTTTTGTCATTATTATTCCTAAATTTGTGAATATTTCATCTATGACATTACTTAAAATTAATTCTTTTTATTTATGTGGTACAGGCGATCTACCAGTAAATTTATAGTGTTAACAAAAAAAAAAAAAAAACTTTTTTAACTAATCTTTAATTGAAAATAGTGATTCTGCATACGAAATTATGCTGCACTTTAAAATATTATTCACTAAATTTGCCGTAATGTAACACAATTGTTTAAAAACTTATGGAGCAAGGTCAAAAAAAAAACAGAATTTTAACTTGATTAAACTCAAAATTAGAAGACAAAAATGGTATCAGAAGAATAACGCGACATGCCATGATTGACTCAACTACAAAGCTGTTGATTTTTTTTATTAAAAATAATACATAAGGCTGAATAAAACAAAAAATAAAGAAAATCAATCCAGCAATATAGTGTTTTCTTAAATAAAAAATAATCACAGCCTTTACATTTGTCGTGATATTGTTAGAACAGTTAGTAGTAACTATTGAATTGAAAACAAACAAAAAAAGTAAACGATTAAGTGGAAATTATAAATATTCTATGGCTCTTTCTAAATAAATTCTTACATTGACCCTTAACTCATCAGATGAGTTTAATTATATATTTTAGTGGAAAAAAAAAAAAAAAAAAAAAAAAAACTTTCACAATTATATCAAAAATGAAATCAATTCTTTTCTGTCTCTCTTTTACAAATACAATTTTGACTTTAATACCCTACTACTCTGGATTCATTATTTTAAGCTGGCAGTCATTGAAACAATTTTAAGATATCTTATAATTAATTATTTAATGAATTATTTTAATTTATTTTTTATTGTTATCTTTGTGATTTGTTATATTATATTACTATTTAGATAATTATAGATATTTTATAATTCGCTCAATGACTGATACCAGAAAAAAATGCTGGTGTTTAAAAGTAAACGTATTCTGATTGATCAATCGTAATAATCCTTTGTGATTGGGACATCTATTCGAATCTGTTACAGGAGCGCCTTAAAACACTAACTCCGTGATAGCACCAAACCCGAAAGCGATCACTGTGGTATCTCAATCATGATACATAACCCAATTAACCCAACGAACAACCGTGCGAGCCCGAGTCTCAAGTGCGAGCGACTCAATAAGATTTGAGAAGATCATTCAAGGACGATTTAGAGATAATGCTAAATAAGTAAATAAACGAATTCAATAAACCTTTAGGTTTGTTTAATTCTAAAAATCAATGGAAAACGGATAGATATAAGGTTTATCAATTAAATAATAATTATTAAAAAAGTTGTAAGACTTCACTGATATTATTTTATTCTTACACAAATACTATATATATATATTATATATGTATATATATTGGTTAGTCTATGCCAAATTAAAATTTATGAAAATTTCATTTTATAATTAATATTGGAATTTTTTACATTATAATACTTACGGAAATGAAAAATTGTTTCTTAGCTTTTCAAAATTTTTCATTTAAGTATTAAAAATATGTAAAATTAATTAACTATTAACTATAATTCTGATTTGTCGACGTATTTTCAAAATAAATTAAGTTAAAATAATTTCAAGCTTTAGTATTTCTACATTTTTTTTTTATATATATTTATATATATATATATATATATATATAATTCAACACTTCAATGAATTTTGTCAAATAAAAATGAATGTAAAATAAAATTTTTTTTTCTTCTTTGTATAATAAATGTTTATTATTTTCAAAATTTTCAAGCTTAATCTGATTAAATAATTTCAAGGTTATCATTAGTAATTGTTATTTTTAATTTATCGGTAAATATACTTACTTTATTTAGTATTTATTGCAAAGAATAGTTATGTAAAATTTTCTTAATTGTAAGTGAAACTTTCAAAGCGTTTTCAGCCAATTGAAACGATGATGAGCCGATTGGACGGAATTAGTTAGTTACTTTTTCACTAAAAATAGCTTCTTTCACTGCAATCAGAGTTCCATAGACTAATTTCAATTGATTTCTAACTATTAAAGCACAGAGCTTCAAAGATGTTGAATTTTTAGAATTCAGAAATAATTAAAATTTTAGGACAATATGGAACTTGACATAATATAAGTAAAGAATGGACTGATTTAATTGGTACACCTAATTGAAATTTCCAGGACAAAAAACGTAATATTATTTTTATGGAAAAAAAAATAAGTGATATTATTTTTCCAGAT
The DNA here is from genome assembly GCA_000956155.1 of Cotesia vestalis. Taxonomy (NCBI): domain Eukaryota; kingdom Metazoa; phylum Arthropoda; class Insecta; order Hymenoptera; family Braconidae; genus Cotesia; species Cotesia vestalis. Next base: position 37,727 of record JZSA01003427.1, on the reverse strand, counting down.
ACCAATAAATAGAAAAAAAAATTGTTTAATGATTAGTTTGACAAACAAAATCGAAAAATTTTTTACTATTATTATCGACAAAAAGAGAAAATCAAAGTTCGATTTTTCTAAAGCATTTAATTTGGCATAGATTATTTCATATATTTATCATTTTTCCTTATCTCTTTATATCATTTTGTTTTTTCTTAAAGTTCTTGTTTCTCGTCTTTCCGTTACATTTGTCAAACTATATACATATTTTTTTTACATTTTTTTTTTTTTTTTTTTTTTTTTTTTTTTTTTTCTTTTTTTATTTATAAGCTTAAAAACTAAGACTATTTAAAGTCTTCAACTCATACTTTCATTCATTTCATTATTTATCAATTTAAACTAAAGATTTTATAATAACATAAAATGTTTAAATACAATAAAAATGTTTTCTTTTTTTGAAAATATAAGTAATTATACTCCTTTTTCACAAGATAGTCATTAATTACAAATAACAATTGCTTGTGCATACGTATTATCAATGTATGATAAGGCAACCTATGTACATACTACAATGTTTTTTTATTTTTCTTGTAAATTATTGAAAAATTTTGATATCAAAGAAAAACAAAAAAAAATTAGTTAAAAGTATTTTTTTATTTCTTAACTGTTTTACTTTATCTGTTACACATTCTGCATTTTTAATTAGAACGTGAGGATAATTTTCATGGTGAATAAAATTCACAATCATTTTTATACTTGTCATTTATCATAAAATGCTAATTTTATCAATTTAATTTTTAAAAATTAAAAAATTTTACATCCAAAAAAATGTTTAAATTTCCAAATTTTGCCGAAAAATAGTCGTGTTGCAAAATAAAAAAAAAATTATTTCGGAGCTTAAAATATTTAGTTTGCGAATCTTAGGATAAAAATTTATTTTAAAATTGCTCGGAGTAATCAAAAGAAATAACGCAAAAAATTCAAAAACCATTTTTTTTTCAACGCCGCTCTCGGAGTCAAAAACAAATTTCTGAGCTTTAAAGTCGAATGCTTTCATAATTTTATCATAATTTTTGAACTAAGAAATCGTGTTTATTTTATTGTCGATATTTCTAAAACTATTAATCACCCAGTAAATGAAATGGAAAGTGAGTTTTGAAAACTTAAACTCATCCTCTTTAAAAACGCTTAGTATTTTAGAGTAAAATTTTTTTTTTTGTTCAACTATGATTCAAACAAGTACAAAAAAGTTATTTCTTTGCTGTTGAGGAAAATCCAGTCCAACTTCTTTCTAGGATAATTGTAAATTTTTTTTATTCGGGGAAATTTGTGCGTTAATGCATGTGCAATTTTCAAACCAATGTGTCGATCAATTTCAAAACTTAATCATTTGAATTCCGCAAATTGTATCTAGATTAGTTGAATTGATCAAAATATTGAAGTTATAAAATTTTTAGAATAGGATTTTTCAAAAAAACTTTCAAAAGATATCGCTACTCAAAAACTTTTAAAAAAGTTTTTTTTTTTTTTTATTATTACTTCCTAATTTCCTAAAAATTTTTCATTCTTAACAACTCTTAAATTTATTCATCTAATACTCTTAGAGCTAAAGAAACTTTTAATTAATTCTTTTAAGTTCAACCGACTTCTTGAACAATAAAAATAGAACAATTTGACCTACAATTTGACTTTGACTCGGATGTACTTTACATTGAACTTGTTATGAGCACTTTCGAAAAATGACATATTCACTCTAGTTATTAAGAGCGAGATGTTTTAAACACAATGAAATTACAGTAATTTTTATAGAAAAACTCAAGACTAAATTTTATTTAAATATTTTCCAGACAAACAACAAATAAACTCTCAAAAATCAATATTTTCCTTGGTCAACATTTAGTATTGACTTAGTTAGACACAAGAAATTTTCCCATATAACTTGTTCCTTTACTATTCGTTATAACTCAAGTCACGTATTTTGTTGTGAATTTAATCTTGAGGGACCATTGGTGGTTTGGATTAATTTAATTTCAATAAAAAAATCTCTTGCAATAAAAAGATATGTTTATTGTTTTACTGCAAAAGTTAAATAAAAAAAAATCTGTTGTATAAAAATTGTAAAAAAAAAACTAAAGCCTCAATATAATTCTATACACACACGGAGAAAAAAAAACAGCATTGATTACTATTTTGTACAGTACTCAGTACTGTTTTGGAAAAAAATAAGGTTAAAGTGTTTGGGACAGTAGAGAGCGCTATCTAAAAAGTACTGACTATTGTCTGCACACTACTGACTCGTGTTCTGGCACTAACCAGCCGTATCTTGTACAGCACTCTCTACTGTCTATGAACATTTTCCTAATATTTGTACGAAACATTATCAAAGATATTATTTAAACTCCGTATAAAAAAAAGCACATGCTGTTAACTTCGCAATGTGTTCATTAATTAAAGTGCATATTTGTATATATTAAGGCATTTTAGAGCAATAAAAACACATACCATACAGCAAAAATACGTACTTCAAGCAACCAGAGCAAGAAGTCGTCTATACCACAAATGATATAGTGAAAATTCAAATTCTATTTGTTATAAGGAAATTTTAATTAAGATGATTTCTTAACTGAATATCTGACAATGATAACTTTACAGTATTAAATATTAAGTTAGTAAAATAGCAAAATATAATTTACAATATATTCATTTGTATAAAGAAAAAAAATTCAACAAAATCAAAAAAAAAAAAAACTTTTTTTGATCTATTAATTTCAAACAGACGAATTATTATATCTATTTAATAAATAATAATAAAACTTAAGTCAAATTATAAAATGTCTCGGTGAATTTATAATTGTTATTTTTAATAACATAAAAGTGAATGTACTTTTCGTAACTCGTGAGTACCGATTTTGATACTATGGACTTGACTTGGTCCGGAACATGGCATGTTAATTTGTGCTGCTAGTATACCATTTACTTCTTGCATTGCTGAAACCATTTTGCGGCTAGGAAATACTGAAAAGTTTGTTGAAACTCTTGCGCCTATTGCCTTCTTGACACTTGTTTGATAAACTTCATTCTGAAAATTATATACACATGATACAAATACTAGCTGTTCTTTGCATGGGTTGTAAATAACTTTTTTATCTTAGTTTTTGATCAGATCAACTTACCGTTAGATTTTCTACTCTATTGTTTAAATTTTTTAGGAGTAATTTCCGCTTAATAAATTCATATGCAGGAGTTGTTTTTTCAAATGTTACATGTTTTTCTATATTAGGTTGGGAGTTCTTAGTCAAATCCGGAATTGCGTTGTATATCATAATATTATGTATGTCCTACAATCAATTTTATCAAATTAATAATTATGAAAAAAGGTAAATTAGAAAAAAAAAAAAAAATAAAAAATGCATTTATAGACTATTTTTGGAACCCTCAATAAAGAAATCAAATTAATATTACCTTGAGCAACTCAAGTCGCTTTTCCTGTAATGATTCAATATTAGAATCTGGCTGGTCATGTAGAAGTGATGTAGAAATGGGATTCAAGTTATTCATTTTCTTTTTAAGAGACTCTGCTACGAGTTTGTTTTTCAGTCGATTTTCGCTTGCGAGTGCTTCTTTTAAAGCTGAAATTTCTTGTACTAATAGTCTATTATCAAAGGCAATAGGAGCTCCTGACATAATATTAGTTTCATTACTTCCAGACAATGTAAGATTATTATCTGATCTGTTTCCGGGCGAAGGAATTCCGACTACAGGAGTTGTGACTTTTTTGCCTAAAGATTTCAACTTTTCTTTTAATTGACCTCTTTCTGATTCAAGACTATCAATGTCTGTCTGTAAATGATCCATCGTTTCTTCAAATTCTTTTTCTTTCCGTTTCAATTGATTGATTGCTTCTTCTAATTTTCGTTTTAATTTCTCAACAGTAAGCTCGTGATCGTGCTGTTGAGTTGCAAGGCGTTTTTCGGCCAATTCTTTTCTCAACATCATCTCTGAAAGTTCTTCTTGTTTCTCTCGGAGAGCCAGTTTTACTTCTCGTATGTCAACATCTTTCGTTTCCAATTTTCTGCAAATAAATTCATCAAGATTAAATATAATTAGTTGCAATAACTCAATGACTTTTTATTTATGATTCATCTTTAAAGTTTTAATAATAAACTAGCAATCTTGCAGTCACCATGTGACTGCCGTGACTTGTGAACTATAAATAAATAAAATTTTGCTTTATCAAATAATGAATTTTGTTAAATTGCACTGTTCTTTCTTAAATATTGACGTTTTCAAAGATATAAGCTCATCCCGATGTTTTACTCATCAAGAGCTTTCATTTGAGTACCCACATGCATTTTTATATATTTTTTATAAATACATATATGTGTAATATATATAAATATATGAAAAATTGATGTGGGTACTTAAATGAAAGGTCTCGATGAGTGTAATGTCGGGGAGAGCTTATATCTTTAAAAATGTCAATAGTTCACAAGATACAAGGTAATTTCTTAATTATGTGACTAGAGATAGAGCATTTTCGAATGCAGCCTAAATACTTGTCATAATAAATTGACTATCGGTGAGAATGATATGAAAGCTCAAAGAGGCACAAATTCAAGTCAAGACTTTTGCAATGACACTAAATATCACTAAAAAAAAACCGATTTTATCATATGACTATCCTGGACACAAAATTTTTCTTATTCTCTTAATAATATAGATTTATTTTACCTGGCCAGATTTTTCGTCTCTTCAAATTCTTTTCGAGTAGTTTGAGCTCTTATACTAATCGGAGTTTGATTTTCTACACTTCCATCTGTTAATGCTGATGGGTTAACTGGTGCTTGCTTAACTGTGATTATTTCATTTTCACATTCGACCATTTTTTGGGCTAAGTCTGCTGCCATTTGCTGCACGATAACTAAACTTGCTTTTAATGTTGAAATTGGTCCTAAATCATCAGTATCATAGATTTTTTCACTAGATATTGCAGCCATTTCTTTCAATTTAGATGCATTTATACCAACGTCCAAATCTAAAAAAGAAAGTTTAAAATTATAAATGTACAACTTCTATGTAGTGTCGTGTATTTAAAAATAAGTAAAATTTTTTAAACATACCTCCGTTAGTAATAATCGTTTGAATTGCGTTCTTTAATAAGTCTTGAAGCGTTTTGGCTACTTTAACAGCATTTTGATAACAATTAACAAACTGTTGAAGCCAATCTTTATCTAGCCCTAAATTAATGGAAGAATTTGTTCCATTATTGGATATTTGATCACGAGGAACTCGTCTTCTTGCTGAACTTAAATGTTGTTGAATCACTTCACAAGTTGTTTCGATATGTTGACACAAAAGATCTGAAATATTATCGTGAAAATAGCAATAAAATATATAATCGTGAAAAAACAAAAATTAACGGAAATAAAAATTACCAATATCACCACTATCTCCATCCAAAAGTGTCTTAATAGAACTTGCTTCAACGTTCAAAGCATCACAAAGATTTCCAAGTGTTTTTGTCCCATTGAGAATCATTTTTGGCTGATTAGCCATTGAACTATCTTCAAATAGAACAGAAAACATGGTTCCGAAATAAACACAACATTTTTCTATGGCTTCTGTTGAAACATTTTCGTCTAATTGATCTTTTTTCGCAAGATAAATTAGAGAATCTACAGCCTTTTCTTGAGCCAACATTTCCGGATACGCTGCTCCAACTTTCAACAGTATTTCTGGTGAACATACATTGAGAATTGATTCAAAAGCTCCAAGCACAGTTTGCAAGGAATAGATATGACCACACAAGCATGATCTGAATATGTATTGAGCTACCAAGTGACCTTTGACTATTGATGATCTAGAAACGAACCATATTATTAAATTTAATAGTTATTATTTATGAAGAACATATTTTTTTTGATATATATAAAAATATAGTACAATTTAAAATCTAAATGAAATTTTATAAATAAATGTTTCGCGTTACTAATGCCAAAAGAGCGTATAAAAAAATTATTTTTCTTCCATTCAACCTAAATATGTTTATAGCATTTAGATCTGTAAGAAAAGTAAATAAAAAAATTTTTTTATCCGCGCCTTTTTTGCTCTAAGACAAAAAAATTTTTAAACCAAAAGGGTGTATTATTTTTTTTAATCCTAATTAATTATTGGCCTTAAAAACAAAAGTTATAACAGCGGTAAAAATAATGACTCTTGAACTCATTTTATTTAAAAAGAATATGGATTTGAATTAAAAAAACACCAAAATAATAGTAACATTGTATTTGAAGAAAAATGTATTTGACTCAATTACGAAATTTTTATTTCTATTGACCCAATAATCATGTCTCCATTGATAAAGTGTAATGAATTATGTTTAATTGTACAAATTACAAAATCATATCAGATTAAAGTATTTTTTTTTTTTTTAAGTTTACAAGCAATATATATTTATTGTTTTTTACTTTAAGAAGCAAAAGATAATGATAATGGAGACGGCGTCGGAGTAGTGCCTACCTAAATTAATATTTTAGTTTCTTCTTTAATCAAATACATATTCTCTTCAAATAAAATGAGTAGGAGAGTCATCATTCTTAACAGTGTTATAACTTTTCTTTTTTTTTTAAGGCTAATAATTAATTAAAATTATAAAAAATGATATGCCCTTTTGGCTTTAGAATTTTTTTGTCTTAAAACCAAAAGGGCGTATACAAAAAAAATTTTTTTTATTCACTTTTCTCACAGATCTTAATCTTATAAACGTTTTCAGGTTAGTTAGAGTGAAAAAAATTGTTTACACTCCCTTTTGGCTCTGCAGAGCCAAAAGGGCGTAGATGTTGAGACGCGCCCTTTTGGCATTAAAAACGCGAATTATTATTTATGAAGAAAAAAAATTGCATTGTAATTTAAAATGACAATGCAATGTAAAAGCTAAATGAAATTTTATAAATAAATATTTTTTATACCTTTCAATACTATCAACAGCTTGATATTTATCCCTCATTTGAGAAATCAATATTTCAGTTTTTTGAATCATTCTAGAAATAAGGAGAAGTGTCATAATTGCATCATGATCACCTCCTCGAATTAGAAAAGCCGGTGGCATGAATAGAAGTAAATATTTAACATGAGTACGAGCTTCCTCAATATCCAACCGGCGTAATTCAAGATCAACTGCTTTGGTTTGTGCACGAGTTTCTGCAAATGTCTTCTGAAAGTCTAAAATCTCCGCAAGTTGTTGATCAGTACCTAAATTCAAAACAATTTTTTAGAAACTTATTGATCCTTGTTAAAAATAAATAATCAATTATTTTATAGAAAATAACCTCTAGCACCCGAATATACAGATTCAGTTGATTGCATGCGATTTTGTAATTGTAAATATTGTTCTTGTAAACGATTAGTAAGTTCTCTAAATTTAGCAATTGTTAATTCACGATCTGCTAAAGTTTCTAAGGCAGCGTCACGATGACGTTGTGCATCTCGAGCGGAACCTAATGCTAAGTCCAATTCTTCCCGAAGTTCAAGCTCTAATTCTTTTGAAGACTCGGCTAGTTGGTCAGACATGTCCTACGATAAAATTAAAATTAATAATGAAAAATTGTTCGAATTATAAAATCATTATTTTATATTACCTGAAGAGCTTCTAAATCTGCAACTGCTTCTTCTAGTTCGTTTACTCGCTCTTCGAGAACCATTTTCTTTTCACCGAGCATTTCAACCATTTCTTCTGCACCTAATGCCGCATCAACCTATTTTTTAAATAAAATATATCACTATCAATAGACAAAAAAGTAAAGATTACTTTCTTTAGGTCTTAGAAAGTTATAACTTAGAATTGATTTTGATAAAATTTGCTGTAATAACAAATTAGGGCATAGAAGCGTAATTTTTATGTGAGGCGATACATGTAACTGCCTTATTTTTGGCCGTTTTTCAAAGGTTTAAAAAATTAAAAAAGAATAAATGAATCTTTTTAAGAGTCCGCGTCTCCATTCATAATGTATTCAAATACAAGAAATAAAAAATTTTTCTTAATTTTTTTATAAATGGCCACTGTACTGATAAGTTTCCTGAGACCTTCGCGGAAAAAAACGCCAATCGGCGGGATTTTTAGTGTTTGTTGTAGTGATTCAAAATCTAAAATCATGGTTGAACAGTGTTCACAAAACATGTATCTTCTAGCTGAACCTATAAAAAATTAGAAAAGCAAAAAAATCCCAGATTTGTAGGCCGCAGAAAAAAAGTTCGATTTTTTACCTTTTTTCCGATGGTTTTTAGGTAAAAAATAGTAGTTTTTGCAAATGTTTTTGGCATTTTACTGGTTTAACTAGAAGCTAATACTTCATAGAAGGTGTATACCAAATTTCATTAGAATCGGTTAAGAACTTTTGTAGTAATCTTGCCCGCCAATTAAAAAAAGTAGTTTCGAGAAAAACGCACTTAGATTCAGAGCCCACTGTTGCGATACGATAAGCGATGAGCACTTTAACGAATTATAACTCACAAAATAATGCGAATTTATAGTCAGAAATTCACAGGTATATTTTTAGGGTATTATATTAACTATTGATGCAAAAAAAAAAGAAAAATTTGATTTTTAAAAAATTTTACATGAATCGCCCCCTTATAGCATTTACAAGGACAAATAATTTACATTAAATTATATATTTTAGAAATTAATATAATTTACCTGTTCCTGTAGATCAGCTATTTGATGCTCCATTTCTTCAACTCTAGCAGATAACTTTTCTTTAGTTCTTCCTAATTCCAAAATTTCAGATTTTTTCTGATCAAGATCTTTTTGGATTTTTTGGAACTCATGTTTTTCATGTGCCGATAAATCTCTCATTTTCACCAAGGTTTCTTTAAGTCGTATATTTTGTTGTTCTAGCTGTTTCATTTCATAAGATGAAATTCCCTTTCCACTAGATACACTGCTCCCACTAATCTAAAATTAAAATCAAATATAAAAATTTCATCCATCATAACTTTTTAAAGTAAAAAAAATAATATCAAGTTATGTTTAATAAAATAAATTTACCTGCTCAGACATTTCACTACGTAAAATTTCCAGATCAAGTGTTTTTTCCTCTAATTTTTCTTTCAATTGTTCTAATTCAATTTGTAGGGTTTCAGCCTTTTCTTCAGCCATTTCTTTATCTAAAGTAGCCATTTCAACAGTTTCAGCAAGATCAGCCATTTCATCTTGAAAAGTGCTTTTTGCTAGTTGCGTCTCACGTAACTCCTGCCGAGTCCGCTGAAGTTCTCTTTGAAGACTTGTCTAAAGAATATTAAATCAAATTTTTTGTTCGCAAATTCTACAAATTATAACTAGACATACCTGACTTTCCATCACTTTAGATTTGAATTCTAAAAGCTGCTCAACTTGAAGTTTAGTTTTTTCAAACTCCTTCATCTTTTCTTTGTCTTGCATTCGTTTAAGACGTAATGTTTCAACCTTTTCATTAAGATCATTTACCTAAATCACAACAATAAAAATTACTTAAGCTAGTATACTTGATCTATCAAATAATTGAGCAAATTAATCGGGTGACAGCTCTATAATTCTTACTTGAGCTTTCAAATTATCATTTTCTTGAACTAATTGTAAATGACTGAGTTTTTCTTCTACAGTATTTGATCCAGAACTAGATGCTCCTAAAGTTGAAGATATCGAGCCAGCCATTACTTGTCCGGGTACAAAATTTGGTTTTAATGTTTCCACAAAACCAGTCTAAATTTAAATAAAAAACAAATACAATTATAATTATTGTTCGTGAACTATAAAATATTTCTTTTATTACTCTCTTTTTTTTTGAAAATATTTAAGAGATGTAATGAAAGAAACACTTTATTAAAATGTGTAAGGAAGCATAAAAAATAAATACAGAAACTTCACTGAAAAAAATAAATTCAATTATTAATGAATATTAATACATAACATTAAGTTATAGTCAAATAAAAATAAAAATAATAATAAAAATGACGATGATGATGATGATAATATCATTAACAATAATAATGACATGTCAGTTAAACGGGTTGGTTTAAACGGGTTTATATGTTTGTTGAATGATGCTCATAATATTTCGAATAAATGGTCTAGTTCAACGAAATCAATAATAAAAAGTAAAGTACGAGTTTAAATATTACTATAATAATTAATTACATTATTGCGATCATCTTCAGCCTTTAACTTTTTGCCAGGAGACAATCTCTTGCTAGGGGATTTCTGAAACACGTACGTGTATTTCTAAATCAATCCCATATTTTATTTATTCAATGACATATTTATTTATCATCATATGGTTTTAGTTGATATCTCAATAACACTTTTTCCGATAAAAGGATTAGTACGTCAGGTCACTGTCTAAATTATAACGGAAAACAGTCAAATTAAAGAGATAAATATTGTATTTATACCTCAACAAAAGAGGCACGTTTAATTGTAGTAGGAACAGGAATTCCAGATTCATTGGTGTCTTTGCGTTCATGTTGTGATGCTGATGAAGTTTCCGGGCTTGGGTAACTCAATTGTGTCCGGCTGCCAGTTAATGACACACGAGAACTGTAAACGCAAATAACAAGAATTACTTACTTTTATAAGTTACTAAACTATTGTGCTGAATATAGTGAAAATTGAAATAAATGATTGGTTTAATTATCGTAAATCTTACTATTCAAATTGTATTTAATGAATGTCATTAAGAAGCAAAATTATTATTGAAATAACTTCATAAAAAAAAGAACGCCATTCGGCTACACTCGAAATGGAAGGTAGATTTCATAGAATGAATTATCATCTTGTCTCAATAACTTTCGTTTTACATTGAATGAAATTTATTTTGACATACATAAGTAGGTTGTATTACACATTGCCTAAAAAGAGTTCAATTGAACTCTTAACTTCGATAAAGTAACTAATAATATGAAAAAATTAACGTTATATACGTCAAATTAGAGGTAATTTTGTGAACTTTCACATGAATTTATCAAAAATTATTTTTCTATTAAAAGTTATACCTAAATTAAGTCACCGAAAACGTAATTTTCAATGGTATATACGTCAAATTAAAAGTAATTTCATGAGCTTTCACATAATTTTATCAAAAATTAGCCATCTCTTTTCAATCAAAAGTTATACATCAATGAAGTCACCGAAAATGTAACTTTCATTATTTTGATAATTTTGAAGATCTACCATCTCTAAACTTATTGACGGATTTCGCTTATCTTCGAACTCATTCAAGGTTATTATCCAAAGAATATGTGCGGCAAATTTCATCTAGATCCGTCAAGACTGTAGACACAATCGCGTTAATATCCCGTATTATATTCCATATATATAAATACGTACATAAATTTTTTAATTAACTTTATTTTTGAGCTTTACTCTACTAGTTAAGAGGTATACCGAAAAAATTCCGAGTAAATTCCGACGAGAACCAATGCAAAAGATTGATTTCTATGAAATCTACCTAAAAATAGTGAATGAAAAATGATTTATAATTCTTAAAAATTCATTTCAAACAATGATGGAGATGAAGTTCCAACCAGCTACTTGAATATTAATACATAGATGTAATTCCATCTGATTATAAACAACATATGATACTTTTTTCATTTTCACCATAACTATGTCTATAAAAGAAATATTTATTAAAAGTAGAAGTGAATAAGAAATTTTGCTTACAACCAAATTGTGTATATAAAAAAGACAGGATGTTTAAATTCGTTTATAAAGCTGAAAATAATATTTTTCCCACTTTAAAAGAATTTTTACAATTATTCCGTCAAATTGAGCGACAACCAACAATTTTTTCTGCTTGTTAGTTTTGGAAATATCGAGAAAATAATTTTATTGTAAACAATCCTCGAGTATTGGAGATAAAACCTAAAAGATTTTGCAAAATCAACTGCAGTTCCATATTGATACCATGACGTAATGTTAACGTAGTTACATAGTAGTTTGCGAAAATTGGACATCCTATACTACCAGTGATAGTTCTATCTTCATTTATATCTTCAAGAATGTCTACAAAAGATTTTTCATCCATCGGGGTAAATAAAAACATCTTACGGCAGATTTGAATTTATGATTATTGACGATATTGAATTTTGTTTCACAAGAAGCGTGCGTGCTTTGCTCAATTTGCTTAATCAAGTTATAGAAATATCTCAAACTTTTTCTAAAGAACAATTCTATTACTTTGTTGGACAAATCACTTGATCATCATCATTGATTATCGAAGCAATCGTTGAAAAGCGATAAAAATTGCCATGGTGATGTTTATACAATAATTAGCAGCGAATTTGCTTTTAAGCATTATATAAACAAATATTGTGCCGACAAATTATTAAGCTTGTTTGTTCATTTAAAAAAAAAGTGGAATTTTTTACGCCAAAAATATTGTAAAAAATGAATAACAAACCAAGTTCAATAAATGTCTTTGTTTCAAAATAAATTCAGCAACTTACACGGTTGATTCATTTCTTCTACGTATACTTGTGCTAGCATGAAATATTATCATTGCACATAATTACTGTCAAAATAATTTATATGTTAAATTTCTGAAATTTAATTCATGTACCTTGTAAGTCGATTACGAGCTCTCGCAGCACCCGCTTCATCCGGAGTTGAAATACTGGAAGTATTTAGAGAAGTATCTACTTTATTTCCTGCATCATCAAGAATGATCAACTGACTTTGGCGGACGAACATTCCATAATTTTCTGAACACTATGTTAAGAATAAAAATAAAACATTATTTAAAAACTACTTGCGTTTAATTATTTTTTTAATATTTTATTTAATTTGTCAATATAAACAAACCTTAAAATATGATTGACCTTTAACTGTGCCATTATTTTTTCCTTTTGGCTCATCTAATATCACTCCAATCCATTTTCCACTTGCAAAAGACGGATGCCCGATGTAGGCAATTGTACCTTGACAATCCTTTCCGGCTATTTCAACTCTAGCTCCAATTTTGCATGACATTATTAAATTTAAAAATTTTTTTCCAGTTTAAATTCACATCAGTTTAGTCAGCCTCAATTTCAATCCTGTCAAAATATGTACATAAATAGTTAATAGCGTATGTGTACATATGTATGTCATAACACAAAAATGTGTAAATTTATTATCTGTAGTGGGAGAAATGGAGCTGGTGAAATGAACAACTTGAAGGAAGCTATGAATGCTCTAATTCTAAATACCATGGAAAGTTGCTTACAGGTGTCACTACCTGAAAGTTAAGCGGTTGTTTTTAAATTTGCAATGACACTGAAGTTGGCAGACATTAAAAATTATTTTAAAATTTTATAATAATGCAATTATTAGAAAAAAAATTAATTAAAAAGTTTCACGTGTGAAAATTAATAAAATTACAAGTGAAAATTTTTAGAAGCATTTTTTTATTGTAATTGATTTGTTAAAAAAATTTTTAAAATTGACAGCTGACCGCTAACTTCAGTATTATAATTTGCGATAAGCTTCGAAATTGCACAAATTAAAATGCTGCCTTTACATCGCATCAGACCTGGACCGCTGTAGAGAAAAGAGAGTCGACAATCTATCTAATATGTGTAATAACATAGCTGTGTGTTTTTAATTAAAAAAAATCAAAAAATAGACAAGTTATAAGTATGGAGTGTAATACCCTCTATTACAAACGTGAAAATCTCCATAGCTGTAAGGCTATGAAGGTATGAAACATTGTTGACAGTTGTACTGTCATTAATCTCTATATTTATTTAAAAATTTTCAGGTTAAAATTGTTACTATGACATGATGAGTAAATATTTGTAGATCTAATTTCATGAAATAACTCAACTGGATAACAATTTATAACATGTATCATAAATAGTATTTTAAAAATGACTTACCGGAATCATTGGAAGAAAAATCTTTTTAGATATTTATTGTTCAGTGTTTTTGTTATATTCATTTTTACTTGTATCTTAAATATTTTGCCATTAACTCCAGGTATTACACAAAAAGAAAAATATTCAAGTGATAACTTTAAGATAAATTATCTAATGTAATTCTAATTAACGTAATTGTATTTCAGATTCCTGCAATTGCCATGAAAAAGTTAGTCGTTTTAAAAAAGCATCTGAAAATGGGGTGAAACGATTTAAAATATCGCAATACAAGCTTGCTATTTTAGTACCATTTCGAGACCGTTTCGAGGAATTGTTACAATTTGCTCCGCACATGAAACAATTTTTAGATAAACAAAATATTGAATATCATATATTCATACTACATCAAGTAAACAAAATTTTTTAAAAAATAAATAAATGTAAATTATTAAATAACATAATACATTATATCATTTTCAGGTGGATAGATTTAGATTTAACAGAGCATCTCTTATTAATGTCGGTTTTATTCATGTCCAAAATGACTACGATTATATTGCTATGCATGACATAGATTTATTACCTTTAAATGAAAATCTCTCTTATGGGTTTCCCAACAACGGACCTTTTCACGTGTCATCTCCAGATCTACATCCACGATATCATTATCCAACTTTTATCGGAGGAATTTTACTTGTTAATAGGTTTGTAGTCAATAGTTGCTTTTAAAAAATTTTTAGTACAATATAAGTTTCATTTTTGTTTAATTCAAATTTAACTTTATTCATACATTTATCTACTGAATAAAAAATTTCACTCTTTTCTTAATTTTTAAATATAAAAATGAGATTTTTCTTATCGCACTCATACAATCAAGAACACTTTCAAATCTATTATTTCGCGTTACTAATGCCAAAAAGGCGCATCTCTACATCTACGCCCTTTGGCTCTGCAGAGCCAAAAGAGCGTATAAAAAAATTCTTTTTCTTCCATTCAACCTAAATATGTTTATAGCATTTAGATCTGTAAGAAAAGTAAATAAAAAAATTTTTTTATTCGCGCCTTTTTGGCTCTAAGACAAAAAAATTTTTAAGCCAAAAGGGTGTATTACTTTTTTAATCCTAATTAATTATTGGCCTTAAAAACAAAAGTTATAACAGCGGTAAAAATAATTACTCTTGAACTCATTTTATTTAAAAAAAATATGAATTTGAATTAAAAAAACACCAAAATAATAGTAACATTCTATTTGAAGAAAAATGTATTTGACTCAATTACGAAATTTTTATTTCTATTGACCCAATAATCATGCCTCCACTGATAAAGTGTAATGAATTATGTTTAATTGTACCAATTACAAAATTATATCAGATTAAAGTATTTTTTCAAAGTTTAGATTTACAACCAAAATATATTTATTATTTTTTACTTTCAGAAGCAAAAGATAATGATAATGGAACCGGCATCAGAGTAGTGCCTAGCTAAATTGATATTTTTTTCTAAGGCTAATAATTAATTATGATTAAAAAGGAATGATACGCCCTTTTGGCTTTAGAATTTTTTTGTCTTAGAGCCAAAAGGGCGTAGATGTTGAGATACGTCTTTTTGGCATTAGTAACGCGAGTTTTTTTTTTTTAAATTACTAGTTTAAAAATGAAATATTTTTTCTATTAGTTTTTAAATACATATAAAAACCATTTTAATCTTTTCAAGTCCTAGTAATTTTTTTCAAATTAACATTTTATTACATTTGCATAAAAATCAAAATAGGTTTCTGTATGAATCCAAAATTCTAACTTTATTTTTTAGGAAACACTATCAAGCAGTTAATGGAATGTCTAATAAATATTGGGGTTGGGGTTTAGAAGACGATGAATTTTACGTTAGACTAAAGGAAGCTAATTTAAAAGTATATAGGCCACAAAATATATTAACTGGATCTCAGAATACTTTCAAGTAAGAATCCGCATAAAGATATAAAATAAAATTTTTTGTTCTACATTAGTGAGTTTATATTTGTTTCATCTACATTCTTCTACAAAAAAGATGATGGAAAAAATGAATAGTGTAAAGAACTAGAGTAAACTTTGCATTATGTTATGTTTTTTCACTTGTGTAGAATAAAAGCTAAATTAATGATATGTATGATAATAACGTTTTCTTTATTTTGCAGACACATTCATGACAAAAATGTTCGAAAAAGAGATACAATTAAATGCTTTAATCAGCGAGAAATTACTAGAAAGCGAGATCGACAAACAGGTTTAAGTAATGTATCATACAAAATAGAACAAGTCATAAATATGACGATTATTGATGTACCTTTAACTATTTTGAATATCGCTTTGAATTGTGATAAAACGATTACACCTTGGTGTGAATGTACAAAAACTAATGAGAACAAAACTCCATAGACTTTATAAATACTCAGTCTTAATATTCGCCTTGATTTAATATCAAGAGAAATAACATCATTAATAAAATTATTGAGATCATTAAAAATTGAATCAACTATTTTCCTTCATGAATACGTAAATAGTAATACTTTGCAGACATTCTCGAGTTGAAGTGAATAATAAAAATTTGGCAATTATTTACAAGTGGGATCCACCATTTTAATTTGAAAATTTTGAAATATATTTTTTTTTAAAATACATATAAAAATTATAAATTAAAAAAAAACCTGATTATTACAATTTCAACAAATTTTCAAAAAAATTTATAAATTTTTGAGAAAATTTTGAAATTTAACTTTTTTTTTTGTAATTTGTTCGTTTTTTTTTATACTTAAAAAAAGATAATCTCGAAATTTTATCCAAAAACATGAGAGCCAAAATTTTTTCCAACTTATGAAGGCAAAAAATTTATCAAAATCTTTATTTTTTTCTTTCACGATATTTTTTATCATAAATGAAAAACAAGCAGAATAAAAAAAAAATAAAAAAAATGTTTATTTTTCACCTAGATATGGCCAAAAATAGGGTGGACCCCACTTGTAAATAATCACCAAAAATTTTCTGGAAATTCGTAAGTTTATTCTATAGTTATCAATAATAAGTATATCGTTTTTCTAATCTTAGGACCAAAAAAATGGGATAATATTAATTATGTGGGAATCAATTGAATTGTGCATTTGATGAAAAATACCATACAAGTAACTGATGAAGAAAGTTATTATTTATATTGAATATGATTAATGAATTATGACTGATATATTTTTAAAAATCTCGGTTAAAATGTGATATAAAATATAGTGGCAAAACACCGCCTGTGTAGTCAGTAAACGCACCAGTAACTGCGAATATTTCAATGAGTTACTCCAATTGACTTTAACTATTAAAAGATGAGGATGTAACAATTCAATCATTAAAATTATCAATTACTAATCTCTAATTAATTCCTAAAATAAAATCGTACTTCCAGTATTTTTTCTTTTTACATTTTTGTTGAATTTATTTTTGTAAAATGTGATTTCGACTAAAAAATGTTAAGTACATTAATTAAAATTTTTTTATTTTGACCATCAGAAATACTGATCTTTTCAAGTATGAAAAAGTATTAAGCAACAATCAAATGCACGATCACTTATTTTTTATGTTGGTCCCAGTTAATAGATTTAGTTATTATTTATAAATAAAATTTAGTCAAGTTGGGTAATTCAATAATGAAATTTTTAATCAACATTTATAATGTGGCTTGTTTATTTTAATTTTATTTTAGTATTTGGTCTCAAAAAATG
The DNA here is from genome assembly GCA_000956155.1 of Cotesia vestalis. Classification (NCBI taxonomy): domain Eukaryota; kingdom Metazoa; phylum Arthropoda; class Insecta; order Hymenoptera; family Braconidae; genus Cotesia; species Cotesia vestalis. The sequence continues at coordinate 20,146 of JZSA01003427.1, read as the reverse complement.
AATCTTATACTCAAGTTTTCATGTCAAATTTTTTATAGTATACAATATTAATTTTATCATCAGGAAATAATGATAAATATTAATTAAATAGAAATTATGAAATATTCTTATTTGTTTTATGCAAAAATTATTTTCTATTTTTTTTTTTTTTTTATTTTTTTTTAGAGTATATTAATTGATTATACATATTTACATTGACACTTCATCAAATCAGGCTTGTTCTTAATATAACCAATGTACAAAAACATTTTGTGTAAATACTCCAAGTGCTATCTGATAGGTTTTTCGTAATAACACACAAGACACAAAAAAAATTTTTCTATTGTTTCAATCAACACGTGGTTTACTTCGTTTACGATGATGGTTGCGTGCCAAAGCATGAATTATCGTTGTAAGAAAGAAGAGGCACATTAAAATAACAAATTTATCAAATAGCCATGAAATAGTCGTGGTACTATCCTAAGAAAATATAAAAAAAAAAATTATTAATACTAAGCCAAGGATAAATTCAATAATTATAGTCTCATACTTTCAATTGTTTTTTAAATGCAAACTACCACCAATTTAATTCATTGCATTAGATACTTTAATTTTTGAAATGCTCGAAAAGCTTTAGATGTATGTAATACAATACTTAAATCAACATGCTGTACTTGGGGCTATTGATTTCAAGAAAGAACAGAAAATTATAAAGTGAATAAATCAATGAATGAAATTGGGATATTTAAAAGCTTACAAATTATTTGAAAAAAAAGACTATAAAAATATTTAGATATATGTAAAAATAATTAAAAGTTTTATTTACCACATTAGTGTTGTTATGAAACTTGTTTTTTTGTTCAATGAGATATTTTTTTAATGGTTCTTGAAATCGTTGGCCAACATATGGTATAACAGACAATATGCTAATGGCTTTCTCGAATAACGTTTCATTAAAAGCAATAATAACTGCCAGCTGTTGTATGTGCATTTTAATAATCGCTTTACCAATTAGGGTTGCTCCAAAAAATGTCCAGAATGGAATGCGATAATATCCGCACATGAAGCCAGCAAAATCAAATAGCGGGTTTGGTATCTAAAATTGAGAGTTACTATCATACTTTACTCGACTACTAATAGATAAAAAATATAATAAAAATAAAAAATAAAGAAACACACCGAAGCACAAATAAGAATTCCGAAAAATCCAGTTTTTTGAACAAAATGTTTCATTGCTAATTTCAATCGCATTGATATCGGAACATTTCCTCCATTTTCAAGTGCTTCAAGCGCTTCTAAATCTTTGAGCTCTTCTTGATCATCATCAGCACCTTTGTCTACTTGTTGACTGTCTCTTGCCGCTCTAGCCATGAAATATGGCGGTAATTCACCAAGAGCGGTACCCGCACCCCACAACATTGCTTCTACACGTACTTTTCTCATAATGTTAAAAATGTTTACGGTCCATGTTTCATCTACAGTCGTAGGACATATAATTGAATCAGGATATGGAGGCTCGGGGAAGTTTAATCCCCCACATTCATACGCAGCCATTGTTACAGCAGCTATATGAGGACCCAAGTAAAGAACGAATGTATGTAAACCTGATCCAAATCCTACACTTGATAATACACCAAGTCCGACCCAATATAACCACCATAATACAGTGTTTTCCCAATCTTGTAATACCTAAAAATTACGTTATTTAGAAAAAATGATTCTCGGTTAAATTAAGATTTATTTTAAGAAAAACTTACTTGTTGATGACGACCTGAAGTATACCTGAGAGTGAAAAATAATACTAATAAAATTAACACACTCCATACAGTCTTTTTGTATTTAGGAATTTCTTTGACTAAATTGATACAGAGATGCATTACTTCTTGTAAAAAATAACTCATTGTTGTGAAAGGATGACGCCATAGCTTTAAACTATCAGCATCTATTGTTATTTTGTTATGGTTTATTTCAGCAGCTTTCACCCGCGAATCTGAAGCAGGATGATTTTTTTTTGTTGGCCGCTGAATACCATTGGAATGATTTGGATCTTTTTGTCGTCGTTGAGTTGCTTGTTTCATTTCTACTATATTTTCCTTTGAGCAATTTATCTGTAACATTAATTTAAATAAAATTAAATTAATTTTCTGGTTATTTTAAATTCAATGTTTTTTACACTTTTCTAACAAATCACACAAACATGCATAAATTTTGACTTTAATAATAACATAAAAATATTAATAACTTTGTTATCCATATCAATGATAACATGATCTTGAAGTTTATTAAGAACACGGTGATTATTGTTAGAATTAGATGTTAAAAATGCTATATGATTATGCATTTATTTAATAAATCCGAAATATTAATTTACTATTTTAACAATAAATTTAATAAAATAAAAAGATGGCATCGGTATCGTCATTATAACAGAATACAACGAGGCACGTAAGTCATTTGTGTCAAAGTTCAAACATGTCTCCCCCCCTTTTTCATTCAATCATGATAAAGCTCAATTTTATACTTAATACAGCTTGGAAGGGTACTATTAATCATTTAATCAACAGAGATTACGAAAAATAACAGAACAAAATCAGTGTAAGACACGAAGACAAACAAGAGTTAAAAAGCTTTAAAAAGTTATCGGTTTCAATCCAGTCGTCAAAAATTTAGAAATTTCATTACGAGAATTAAAAATATTCATAATAGATTTTTTTACCCACTTACATACAAAAGCTATAAGTATATTTTTGTGACATTAGTTAATTCAAGTGACATTGATAATTCTAGTTTTAACTTCCATATCACGAAAAGGTGTTAAATTCTTTACTACGTCAGCTAAAAAATGTTTTACTGAGGAATAAATTTTTTTAAATTAATAGATTGACTAAAAATTTTTCCAAGTCTAAAATTGACTTTTTAAATTTTGATAAAAAATTTTCTGTAATCTACCATTTGTCATGTGACCATAGATACATTTTTAAGAACGCTAGCCTTGTTAATGGTACTGAAGCTTAATGTCTTTTGACAATTTCATTCGTTTTTGTAGGTGGATTGATCAAATAAAGCAAATCTATTAGTAGATAATTTGATTTTTGACAACTTAAAATTACAAATTAATTCAATAAGTTTGATTAATAGATTTTCTAAACAAATTTAAAAATTTGCACTCACAGTTATTTTCAATTTCTACATGAGTTAACTGTTTAAATATTTTTTTATAAAAAATTATTTGTAAAAGAAAACTCAAAAAATCACTAATTTTTATCTGATTTTTTTTCCATTACTGTTGAATATTTGACATCAATTATCAAGACAGTTGCTTATGAATATTTTTATAACGTAGATTAAAAGTCACTGATTAAATAACTACTCAAAGACTCCATAATCTAATCTAATCTAATTAAATAAGGCTGCATACTGAGTTTACAAAAGACATTCTCAGCTAGCATAAAATCTTGCATCCCACTTAGAAAAACTAAGTCTTCAAAAATTTAATTATCACACCTGAAAATAATATTTGCAATAAATAAATAAACACACTGACTTTAGTTCTGCCTGAAAGAAAATTTTCAATTATTAACTTTACAATGATTGTGCATCAATAAAGGATAATTTAAAAGAAGTAATTAAATATTTTACTCCACCTTATTTATGTAGAATGTAACTAATTACTTAATTAGTTCATACAGTGGCACTATCTAAATAAAATTTAGTCTTTTAGGTTAAAATCACTGTATTTAAGATATATTAGCAAACAATCACAAGTGATGAGTCATTGTGTCAAAAAAAAAACCATCAAATGGAGTTCAATGAAATTTACTTGACCATTTAATTGGAGATAATTGACAGACAAATATCTCATAAACTTTCGGTTTTTTAAACCGATTTTTTAATTGATAAAAAATTAGAAGAAGAAAAGTTAGAAGGACTGTTAGTAATTTATTACTATGGAGATATAATCAGGTCAAGAATAAAATTATGTACTGTCTCGTACTATAGGTCATATTTTTTTGAACTATAGGACACGAAGTTTCATGAAAACTATATATGGTCTATTTTTAAGTCTAGCCCGAAATCTATATATCGATAAAAAACATTTGGCTTTCACCATCTGGTGGTCAATTGTTTTGAATATATACTCCTGGTTCCGCTTATTGTTGAGAGGTCACTATTGTCACACCAAAAGTTGGAATGGAACTGCAACCACTCAGATTAACGAAGTTCTGCTCTTAATTACACAAAATACTCAATTAATTCCGTAATTACTCCCACTATTAATTAATTTTAAATGCAAATTTTTTTTTGCCTTTTCTAAGTAAACCAACTAACTTTATTTAAATAATTATTTCAATATTCTTAAAGGAAATAATTGCAGTAGGTAAGTCTTTATAAAATAAAATCTTCAACTCTAGATGGAGGCATAACACTACCTATATTGGAAACGTTCATATCGGATGATATTTAATGACAACCTTTTTGAATGGAAAAGCTTTCAAGATTAAAAGAATAATAATCATACAAATATTGGCATTAAATTACTAATATTTAAAATCATAGATGACATTAAATTTAGCTGTCACTTTACAATTGTTTCAATTTTCTTTAACAAATAAATTATAGCAAAAAAAAAATTATTAAAAAAATGGACTTGTAGAAATTTTAATAAATTAAAAATGCAATTTTTTTTTAATAATTTTTTAAAACAAATTTTTTTGTTAAAGAAAATTAAAAAATTGTCAAGTGACAGCTAGCTTTAATTTCATAAATAATAGTTCAAAACACTTGCAATTTTTTTTTCAACAAACCTCGAAAAAATTTTTAAGTTTTTTCATTCAATAAAATAACATAACATATATTTTATCAACAGATTGTTTAATTATTAATCATTTGCGGAAAGATGAGATAATTGTTTATTTTAAAGAAATTTATTGTAACTTTCCCTACTATTCTTCATAATAATAATAAAAAAAAAATGAATATTGATTATCAAAGATGTTTCATAATTATAGACAAATTAATAATACTAAAGTTAGCCGACGTTTTTAATTTTTTGATTTTCTTTTAATCATTAAATTAGAACTAAAAATATTTTTAAAAAGTTTAACGCATTGTTTTTTAAGTTTTCTACAGATGAAAATTAAAAAAAATTTTTTTTTGTAATAATTTATTCAGTAAAAAAAAATTCTAAAAATTTTTATATGTCGGTTAACTCAATTTACATGAAAAATTAATGACTCCACGAAACTTCCTTTATTAAGATCAATTTTCTATTCGATAATAAAAAATTAATAATCCTGAAAGAATGCATTGCGTTATAATAAATCAATTATGTATTAGACAAAGTTATACTCAGTATAATTACATCCGCCCAAAATAATGCATTCTGTGATGTTGCTCCTTAGACAGATGAAAAATTAAACTTGAATTTCAGATTTTTTATTTTAAATAATTAGATCTTTTTCATTCCCTGGTTCTTATGCTTGAAACTAATCCTTAGTCAAAATTTATTTTATTCTGTGTAATTTTGAATTTGAATTCTGCATGCTTTTATGTTGAATTTATCTACTTCCTTTGAAAGAGTGCGCCACTTGAGAAGCAGATACAAGCTTTTCGAGCGTCGATCTCAACATTTAAATTTACTTTTTATTATTTATTACATTGATAAATAAAATAACAAAGGAATTATTAATTCGTATGGAAGTAACAAAAAATTAACTAAACCAGAAGTTTTTATTTATCAGTAACTACGTCATTTTATTTTAATGTTAAATTGCATAAACTAGTTGGAAATTGACATAATACCTTTTTTCAACTAAATTTTTCTAGAGCACTAATCATTATTTGCAGGAATATCTTTCTTCGATGAATTTCCCATTTTTCCTGGAGATAGAAGTCAATTTTCATCTAAGATATATGATGATATATATGTATCCGTGTATATGATGTATATAATGGATGTATTGAAAGGTGCGTATGTGTGTATGTATGTGTGTAGTCTCCTTAACTCTGTAGATTGGTGCTTCTATTCGTAATACATTGATTTCGATCTGCGCAAAGGTGAAAAAATGATTTATGTCTCTTACCAACTCGAAATATAAATGTCCTGTAAACATTTTCAGTGACTTAAAAAATAATTATAGTAAAATATCTAAAATAGCGATTTTATTAAGTGGATGTCCCACCCACTTGTATAGTTATTGTGTGTAGCGGTCAATTTGTCGCGAAGTGAAAATTTCATATAAATGTGTCCACTAAAAAATGGTACATATGTTGTGAGACATTAAAGAGGAATAAACGTTGTGTTGGAGTTGTGTAATAAAAATGGTAAAATGAATTATGCTTTGTGAATAAAGTTTATTAATTACTAATGTAACTTTTGTTGAAAGCGCGGGCTTATTCTTTCAGTATTGTTTTTATGGTGAAGTTTGACTTTCTCTTTCTCTCTTCTATATCTATAGATTACTAAATATATATACATAGAATATAGATGTATGCATTGTGTGTAGCCTTCGAAGAGGGAGAAAAAGAGAAATATAAGCGCGTGTGTACATGTGTGCGTTAGGGATGTACTGAGCGGCGAGTTAGTGCAGTCATCGGCCTAAACGGAAAAAACTAGAGCGACAAGTAATTCTTAAAGATCGATAACTTGTCACGACAATTTGACATTGTTCTGGTCCTTCGTTATCATTATAACTTACAGATTAGTTAGAGAAAATGATGATGAAAATTCACGTTAAGACAATGACATATCGAATAAGAATTTTTTGATTGACAGTGTGTGAGAATTCGCACATCATTTAATAATATAGTAACACTCCGGACAAATGTAATATAACCTATCATGTACGCAAGTATTAAATACATTATGAGAATGATTTTATTTTTTATTAGGATGATAATTAAAATTATAAACACTACTGGCAAGTAGTATTTAGCCACGAGAAATAAAATTACATTCATATTCCTGTATTATAATCCTTTTTTATACACTTTTATCTGATGTGGGTGTATGTGTAAATATGTATGTAATTTTATTTTAATGGGTTAGGAAAAAAAATAAAGTAACAAATACAATGTGTTATATGGCGCTGTCAATTTCAGTGAAAATGGCTCCAGGGCCGGATAATCGACAGGACCTTACGTCACTTGATCAAAATCAACAAGAATCCAATGATCGTAGTGTGATAAATGATACTACTGACGTTGCAGCTGAGATTAGTCCAAAAGATGTGTCTAGTGTCGTCAAGTCATATCATTCAATGATTGCTTCTGTTGAAAAACTGGTAAGACAGACCATTTTTTTATATTGATACTTAAATTAACAGATAATTTTATTCATTTTTTTAATTATTTTTAACAAATAAACTGGAACAAAGGATTAAAAAAAAAATCAACTTATAGAATTTGTACAAAATTATGAAAACAATGGTTTTATAAATATTTTTGAGCACTAATTTATTTGTTAAATGAAACTAAAAAATAATCGAATATCTGCTGATTCTACTATAATTTTAAACATACATAATGTAAATCAAAAAATTATTCTATTATATGATACTAAAATTAACAGACTGACAGTTTTTAGAATTTTCCACACAAATAATTGTAAAAATTTTTTTCACAAAATACTACGTTCAAATATTAATAAAAAATGAATGCAAATTTTTTTAAATATCTTTTTGGTTCCGATGTAGAGCCAGTTTTTCAATCTGAGATACAATTTTATTCAACTCTAAAATATATCTAGATATTTCATGTAAATAGTCATACTGCTGATAATAATTTTATTCCAGATTAATAAACTAACCCTTGTTTGTTAAAAACAAAAAAACCTTAAAACTGTCTGATTCTGCCGGTTTTAGTATCATCATTATTAATTTTAACAACATTGTTTTATTATGCTTAAATAAATCCTTATTGTTTATACAGTACAGTGTTCCCTCTCGAAGACATTTTAGCTGTATCTTAATTTTTCCATCAGTTACTAATAATAGAAAAAAAGATAACCTGTTATATCTTTATTAGGGAGCACTGTAGTGATTATATGAAATGTATTAAGCTTATTTAGTTATAACTCATACCCTCAGTAGACATATTATAGGATATTGGTTAAAATATTTAATTAATGACTGGTCATATGCATGATAATTGTTATACATGAAGGGGTTAGGAATTTTAAGGGTAAAAATAACGAAAAAAAATTTTATTTGAACTATATTTTTTTTAAGATCAAAATTTTCTGACCTAAAACAAATGTCGATTTTTAAAAAACGTTCCTGTTACATAAATCATCTTAGATCTGATAGACATATTTTTTATTTTAGTAAATCAGAACATAGTAGTAGTAATAATAAGAATCAGTTTTTTATTTTTTTTTTGGCTTTAATTACTAAAAGTCGGTTATAAACAAAAAATTCTTTTTAATTTTTTCAGTCTTTTTTTTAACTTTCCACTAAGAAAATTAAACATTTTTTTAAAATATAATATACTAAAAATTTTATGATTGCATGTTAATATAAATTAAAAATCTTTTAGGGCCAATTTTTCAATCCAGGATAAAATTTTATCCAATGATAATATATATCTATAAATTTCATATATATAAATATACTAGCAGTAATAATAATACTTTTATCGTGGATTGAAAAACTGAACCTCAATCTATAAATCTAGTGGATTATATCGACTTAATATTTTATTTATAGTTAAAAAATCAAAAGTTGAAGAAACACAATAAATCTTCCAATTTATTTAGTTAATTTTTTAAAGCAAATAGTCTTGTATTTTACCAGCATTCATTTCACAGTAAACCTGTAACATTCATAAAAACTATTGTTTTATTATTTATTATTATTTACACGTTGAAGTGTCATTTTATGGTCTATATAAAACATTTTATAGAATTATACATAACCATAATCATCATAGATAATGATGTAATCGTTAGTTAGGATCTAAAAACAATTATTATAAACTATTTTAAAAATTCCAAATCTTTACAAATTTTTACCTTCCCATAATGCATACTTCTTGAATATTAAAAAAAAAATAATTTCGTTATATTTATAATAAATTAAAGGGTAAATTTGTTTTTTATAATTTATCAAAAAAAGACTAAGTAAAAATACAGTAGTTAATTAACAGCAAAATTTAACATTTTAATCTAATACAAAAAACTACTTACGATCATGATATTGAAATCAACAAACAACATTTAAACATTAAATGAATACCAAGGAAAAAATTCTTAAAAATTGTACTTTAAGTATTTTTTTTATTTCTTTAGGTAAAATTTTTAAAGTTAGAAAATTTACAAAAATTATTAGATGTCAGTTATTTTCGGTATCATTATAAGAGCATAAAAGTTCTAGTTTAGCGTTGAGTTGACTCTAATTTCCTACAAAAATAAATAACTATGATTGTAAACTAGCTGACTTTTGAGATTTTAGATTTCTAAAAATATGAATTAAATCAAAGAAATAAGCAATTCTAATAAAAATTTTTAAAGTTCTAAATGACACTGAAATTAGTAGACAATTTTTTAAATTTTCTTGAAAAATAAACCAGGTCTAAAAAATTATTTTAAAAAATTTCATTTATAATTTTTAAAAGCTTCTAAATGTGGAATTTTTTAAATAAATTTTTTTTTGTTGAAAAATTTATAAAAATTATCAGATGTCTCAATTTTAGTATCATAGTTCCAATACAAAATTAAATTAATTTTTTCTGTAAGCTTCTTTTTTATCAAGGCAAAAAATGTTTTGGATTCAGCTATCATCAGTTTTGTTTTTATCAAACTATCATATCGTGTGTATAATATAAATATTATTTTATTATTGAGTCATTGAATTAAATTTATAATTGACAAACATTTTTTTCGGTACAATGGGACCAATAATGTCTGGAACGGGCTATAAAATATTTATTTTAAATTTATCTCAGATAAATATTCGTAGGGATAAATATAGTTCAAAGTATCTTGTTTCTTGTATACTGTAGGTGTCTATTGAAGTATTGAAATTGTAACAAAATAATGATATTGAATCATTAATCGGGGTTATATTATTGTCACCTACGTTACTGTTAAACTTGTATCTTAGCAGTGTAATAGTGACAGCCATGCTGATCACTGAGAATAGTGCGCCCGCGCCGCACCCGCTTCCAGTGATATTCTTACAATACTATTTTCATATTTAAAACCACTGAATTTTATTTTAAAATAATATTCTCAAATTATCGGCGATATATCAATAAATTCATACACAGTAAATATTGATCCAACTTCCAGCTCTACATTTTATTTTAAGACTAGAAATAAAAAACTAAACTTGGGCAGTAAGTATACAAATAATTAAGCTTTGGTATCATTCGATCTAGCTGCCCTCTAAAAATATAAATTTTTTTTCCGACATTGCTTTGTCTTTTGTAAAGATATTTTTTTATTAATGCTTACCGGTTCAATACACTGTACATTAATTTTAAAAGTTAAGAAAATTTACAAGACACTGATCATTTCTGGAATTCATTCGGAATATCTGTTTTACTGTCAGTCAATAACTTTATTCGATGAAGCTCAAAAAAAAAAAAAAAAATAGATAAATAGTGATGGAAAAAAATTTCAAGAATAAGAATCTATCGAATTAGAATTTGTGACATCTAGCGTACGAAACTTGATGATTGCGTTTTACAAGTGTAAATAAATAATTGTGGTTCTACGGTCATTATATGTGTATAATTCGCCAGTTCGGGTGTTTCATCACATAATGGACTGACTCTATACTTATGTCGTTTCATAACCGTAATACTCAGCCCATGTCCTGTGGTTACTTTATTTTTACAATAAATAAATACTTAAATAGAGTAATTTATACCATTCTTATCATTAATTAACACTTGAAGTAATTAATGTTATACCAGTAATTAATTTGGTTAGTATCAGGTTAGATTTTATATTTTATTCGAACGATAATTTGATAAAATTAAAAAAAAACTACTTACACACATAAATATATCCTTGTATAATATATAAATTACTAAATTTTCTGATGGAATGTAAATTGATAAGGGAATTTTATTTATGAACAAACTTTAAAATATAAGTGTAACATAATTACCTTAATTAGTATTACTTAATTACTTGAACATGATTTTTTGTTGTTGTTGTTTTATTTTATAAGTAACCAAATCGATTGAGTTTATTTTAATCGTTAAATTTATTTTGCCAATGATAATTGAGATTATTTATTTTTGTAAACAATTTTTAAGGATTGTTAATTGAATTTATTAAATTAAATGAAAAGGTTTGTCAATTTTGTGAATATTAATTGTTGATATTCTTTAAGAAAAAAAAAAACAATTTACTACTAAGATCTCGGACTATTGTAGATTTTATACATAAGCCATTATTACGTAATATCTTTTTTTTGCTTCGTAATCGCGAACATTTTTAAGTTAAATATATACTTATTGCAAAACACTATAAGCAATTATATAGTGCAGTACTAACATTAATTTTCAAAAAATTTTCTTTATTAATTTATAATTTTTTTTGTAAATTATTGAATTCCTATTATAGGAAGAACCAGCGACACTGTCTACACTGAATGAAAGAGAATTACGAGCGTTGTTAGATGAAGCTATAACCTATACAGGCTCTACGAAAGATCGTGAAGGAAAGTCGAATCTTTTTAAGGTAAATATATATTTATTGTTCACATTATTATGATTAATGTTCAAATAATGAATTGAATTTTGATTTTTTTTTAATTAATAATCACTCATTAAATAAAATTTATTCTTAAGGAACTTTTACAAGAAGCAGAAGTTGATGAAACCGAAGAAGGTCGTCGAGCGGTAACAAGTTCTCGAGGTTTACCAGGATCAAATCGTCGTAGACATAAAAGAGACTCTACTTGTGAACGATTAACTCACGGTGGATCTTTACAAAATTTAGCCCAACCACTTAATTGTGAATTTGACAGTAGTTTTACTTACCTTACATCTGGTTCTAGTCATACTTATAGTGGTGGTAGAAGAAAAAGTAAAAAACATTCAGGATCTAATGTATCTGCTCGTCAAAGAGAAGGTGGTTCTTTACCGTCCAACGTAAATGCTTCTCATAGTCTCGCCTCTCTTGTTAACTTGGACCTCATTTTTGATAAAAAGGTAAACAATATTGCAGTATTTATTAATTATTTAAATAAACAAAAATAAATTTTTTCAGAGAGATTTTTGTGACGAACGTACTGTTTATTATTGGGCTAACAAAGAAAAATCACGATCATTGGACAAACCATCTTATGGCTGTGTAACTAAAAAAGACGATAGCGTATGTACAACTGTCGATGCTAGTGATGTAAATGATAAAAAGTGTCCAAAAGGAAAATATGTTACAAATGAAATGATCGAATCAGATGATCTATCTTCAAGTTATAAAGACGATTCCATGGTAACTTTGTTATAATTTAATAGTAATAAGTCAAACTTTAAACTATATAATCTCTGTTAAGGTTATCTTAATCATTTACGATATTAAAAATAACAGAAACTTAACGTTTATTTTTAGTAAATTTTTAGCTATCAATTTTTCGTTATCAAAGTTAAAAAATATTTACAAATAATATTTCAAAATCTGTTTATACATTTTTCTAAATAAGATTGTCTAATAATTAGGAATTTAAAGTTCAAACAAAACAAATTGTCTGATATTTACTGTTTTCAATAATCATATAAAAATACTTAGTATGTCCCATTTTATTTTTATTTAAAACAATGAATGAGTATGCAGGTGAAAGATTAATTGTAAATCATACATCGTAATTTAACGATCATTAACCAATTGCAGGTTAATGGATTAAATAACAAAGATGCAGTAAGCAGTAATAATTTGATCAATTCACCCCGCATTATTCAGTCCAGTGTAAATGGAGAAGACACGGAGGGTATTGAGATGAAAATAATTGAACCTCGACGACCAGTTCAAGTAATATCGTGCCCTACTTTTGATACTGAAGAAACATCTGTCGATTCTTCTATCGAATTTCCTTTACACGAATATAATTGTAAGCAAGATAAACCCAAGTTTACCATAAACGGTACGATCCAGCTAACTACTTATAACAATGCCAAATGTAATGTCACTAGTGGCACTATATCCGGTGTTCAACAAAATAAGGTTACTACTTCTAATTTACTTCCTATAATGCACGTTACTGGAACGCAACCAAATATAGCTATGGGTACGTAATTTCACTGTTATTCATTATTATTATTTTTTATTTATTTGATATTATTTTGAATCTTGAATAAAATTTTTTGAGCCACTTGATGAAAATATTTGAAAGATTTTCTAGCAAATCACCGAGAAAATAAAATTAATCCGTGTTGATTTTGCTTATTGGATATTATTAACTTGAGAATGACAATTAATTGGATAAGATTTTCATGACATTTTTAGAAACAAAATAATTTCAAAAGACAAAATTTTTTAATTCTGCGATTCTTTTAGTTTTAAAGTTATTAATAATTAAAACTTTTATTTTTACAATTCACTAATAATAATATTTGAAAATTATATGAAAATATGTGTATTTTTCTAACAGCAGTTTCAAGACTAACTTCGCAAAATAATACAGCTAAGGATTTTTCTGTTTCAATCGATAAAAAATCAGTTGACGATAGTTATAATGCTGCGCAGAGTTATAATTCTGAACGTAAAAAGACCAGAAGAAAGCATGCTCAAGAACCAAATGTTATCGTCTACAATGCTGAAAACGTTGCTGGACATCGTAATGACGACATTGATAGTCTTCTTAATTTTATTGAAAGCAAAGATTCCAAAAACAAAAAAGGAAAAACTCCCAATGGAAATACTATAAAAATTAAATCTAACACAGGCCCAAAATCAAGAAGTAAAGATAAAGATTCTAAAAAAGATCAATTGCCGTCAAAGTTACAAAAATGCAACTCTCTTGAAGAAATATCTAAAACTAAATTGGAGGATCTTACAACTGAAAAAAGTTTGAGTTCAAGTGAGGCTAGCAGTTTTTCCAGTCAACACGGTAATATTATTTCATTTTTTATTTAGTTAATTTAAAAAGATACATTTTTATATAAGACATTTTCGTAAAAATGAATTAGTTGATAACCATGATGTCAGAGTTAAAACTTTATTCACAAACGATATTAAAATAATATTGAGCTTAGAAAAAGAATTTTGAATTAATTAATTTTTCAAAAAGTATAAGCGATTGAAAGAAAAAAATGATCAATTTTTTTAAGCAAAGTTCAAAAACTATTAAGTAATTTTGAATACGTACAAAAATATGTAATAACTCAATTCCAGCATTGTCGTAGATCCAAACTCGTTTGATAGGTAAATTTAACACATAAGTATATGTATTACCATAAATCAGGTAAAAAATTTAGGTCAATTCTAAGAAAGTCAATTTCTATGAACATCAGTACAGAACGATCTTAATAATAACAAGAAGTCACACACTTGAATGTGCTCAGTTGTTAAATTGGAAAAGTAAAAAAAATTTAATTATTGCTTCGAGCTATTATTAAATTTAAGTACTTCACACTTTATTATTGATTAGTTTTAAAAATATCGTTGACCAAAAATTAAAAAAAAAAATTTAAGAATTTGTTCTATTTTTTTAAGGATCTAGAAAATAAATAAGGATGAAATTGAGTTTGAATACTTATAAAATTTTATATTTTTAAGTTAATTATTGTTTCGAAAGGTAGATGCTTGAGTGTTTAGAGTTTGAAAAAGTTCTTAAAATTCCGGGATATAAAATAAAGTATCGGGATTTAATAATTTTAAAGTATCTTGTCCTAAATTAAATTATGAAACTTGTAGTTATATCATGTAGATCTAAAGATTGTGTATTTAGATTAGTCCAAACAATTATAAATGTCCATTTTTGTAGGTACTATCAATGGTGGGTTATTGAAAAGAACCAAACAACGTAGCACTGGTGATTCAGTAGTTGATAGTCGTGGCGATCGTCATTCTTGGGGGTCAGAAAGTCAATCATTATATTGTGATGATGTTAAAAATGAATTCAGCAGTAATAACAGTAGCACAAGAAAAAATTCGAAAAAGCTAAATATTGATGTAGAACCTGAACCAGAGTTTTTGGTCGTAACAAAGAAGAAAAAAAGTAAGAGACAACGAAGAAGTTCTAGTGGTAGCCGGACTCAGAATTTAGTAAACTCTTCATCTTATTTATCAAGGAGAAGAGATTTCGTGCATGAATATAGAGCTTCTCACTCACCGGAATTCAGAAGAAAGTCCGCTTGCAGTGTACCACCCAGCGATAAATCAGATAGTAGCGATTTAGATTCTGTTCATTCACTTCCTGTTACTTCAAACATTAAACACAATCTTATCAATGTTTCTCTGTCATCTGTTGGAGTACCTCAGGCAAGTTACGCTGACATCGCCCGTATGGTAACTATTAACTTGCCTCAAAATTCTGTTCTTCACACTTCACCTATTGTGCCAACTATACTTTCTTCTGAAAAGTGGACAGATGTTCCTGCTAAATCTCCATCAGAGCCAGATAAATTTCCTCAAGATTATTATCCAAGTCTTGATGAACTTCAACAATCTGACCGAAAAATTAAACAACATAACTTTTCAAATTCTTATTTAAATCATGGTTTTAGTATACATTTTGATAAACACTCATTAACAGATGATCTAAAATTAAAAAAGACAACTGAATCTAAAAAGGCTGAAGCTCACGAAGAAGCTATCAATAAAAAAATTCAAGTTATTAAATATGTACAGGAACAAAATAATATTCCTGTTAATACTAATTATAATGCTGATCAAAATGATGTCCATACTACAAAAAAATTGAAAAATTATAATAATAACTCAACAGAACAATCTAAAATGATTGTGACTTGTGTGAAAGATGTTACTAATACTACCAATGCAAACATTTCAAATAATTTTAAACCTTCAATTCGTAAGAACAGTCAACAAACTGTATTAAATACAAGCTGTTCAAATCAATTAGATTTAAAAAAATCGAGTAATGTTCAAGAAGAACTAAAATCATTAAATACACAGCATAATCCAGAATATAGTAAAAAATTGATAAACTTGAATGCCAGTGAATGTTCCTTTACATTATCAAATGATCAAATGGATTTAAAATCTATACCTCAGCCAAATTCGAGTGAATGCGATAATTCTAAGCCAGTAATTAAATCTGAAAAAATATCGAAATTAGTTAATAAAGATTATTCACGAAATACTAAGGTAACAACAACAACAACAACAACAATAACAACTTCCAATAGCATAAGATCTTCATCTACAACATCATCAGTGCAGCATGAAAAAGAAGACGTAGAAACAAAAGAGTCAAACAAACATCACGTAATTACCAAAGATAAAGACTTACCAAAATGTAACTCTCATAATTCTGTTAAAAAACATTCAAGACCTGCAGTTATATTAATGGATGAATCATTATCAGATTCAACAAAAAACAAAGATGATGTTCCAAGTGAACTTACTTTTGGTTTTGAAATAAATGAACAACTGCTTCAGTCTGAAGATAGGACTAAAAAAGATCAACCAATTTTAGCCTCTAAACCATCTCAGTCTTCTAATAAAGTACCAATACATTTTGAAAAGACAACGCCTTCGTTTGTTGATAAAAACACAAGATACGATTTCCACGTACATCCGCCACCGCATTTATATCCACCACAACCGCATCAAATTCCTCATACACAGATGATACCAATCACATATTTTGGGTACTCACCCAGATTCCAACCACCAAATAATTATGTCTCACAACCATTAATTGCACCTTCAAATGCAATAACAAAATATAATCTTTCTAAAGAAGATTTTTCAGCCCGTTTTATTGCACCTGAAGAAACAGTTGATGTCAAAAATTATAACCACGACAAAATTGTTTCATTTGTTGGTTTAGGTAAGTAATTATTATATTTTTTTATTATTATTATTATTGTAAAATCAACAAGTTTTTAAAGTCATATATTATAGATATATATAAAAAAAACAATTTGGTTACTATGTTAACAAGAGACTCAGTTGAATAACTTTAAATGTGTTATAAATATGATTTTGAAAAGATTATTAAGATTAAAATTGAAAATTTTTGGTAATTATTTACAAGTGGGGTCCAACATTTTCATTTTCATTTTTTCGAACGAAATTTTTTTTTGAAAATTTTAATATATTTTTTTTCTTTTTTTTCTTTCTTTAAAATACATAAAAAAAATGAACAATTAAAAAAAAAAGTTGATTACCATAATTTTAACAAATTTTCAAAAAAATTTATAAATTTTTTAGAAAATTGTGATATTCAATATATATTTTTTTTAATTGTTCGTTTTTTTATGTACTTTAAAAAAAATATCAAAAACATAAAAAAAAGATAAAATAGAAATTTTATCCAACTTTTGAAGGCAAAAAAGCTATCGAAATCTTCATTTTTTTATTTTATGATATTTATTATCACAAATGCGCCGTAAAAACTAACAGAATTACAAAAAAAAATGTTAATTTTTCACCTAGATATAGTCACAAATAGAGTGGACCCCACTTGTAAATAATTACCAAATTTTTTTTATAAACCATAATAAAATTTTAATTTAATAGCATTTTGATACACTATCCTAAATTATTATATATTTGGTTACAGCGTGGGATGCAGTGATGCGTGAAATTCCAGTAACTGAAGCAACAGGTCGAGTACAATATTACAGCGGTCAATGAGAACAATGTGCAAAATAAACATTGGAGTAATGAACATTAAAAATTTTTTAAATCATAACAAAACTTATGATTAAATATAAAACTATGATTACATCATATAGGGTGCAGTGTAAAAAGTGAAAATGTGAAAAAGTGTGTTTAATACTTTATTTTATTTTTGTTTAAGTCGTAACTCTATTTAACATATGGTTCCATAAACATTAAAAATGGAAAAAAGTATTTCGAATGTACATAAACCTACAATTATGGAGTGAACAATTAATAATAATATAAATAAGTGTTAAGCGAAGAGTTTTAAAGTTGGGCAGTATCATTTAAGTTTAACAACGAACTTCATTAAAAAGGAAGAATGTAAATAATTTAAAAACAGAGTGAAATATTTAGTGCATTAAAAGTGATACTTGGAAAAATATTAATCACTTATTATATACTAATTTTAATTGAGATGATATCAATTGTTAATATATATATGTGCGTAAATTTAAACAAGTATAACAAAAGATTAAAAATTTTCGCATTGTGAATTTGTGAACGGATTAATCTATTGTGTAGATAAATAATATTTAGTCATTTGAGAATTTTTCGTTTTCTCAAATAAGAGGCCATATAAAACTACGATAGACATGCGTGTATATATGTGTATATAAAAACTAAAGATATAGTAAACATAGGTGAACATAGATAATCGAACACTCAATAGAACACAATACACTCACACGCACGCATGCGAACCTGTAATAAAATGCAGACTATAAGGCATGTATCATAGTCAAAATATTATATTTGACTGTATATTTTGCAAAAAAGCTTCCAGCTGCGGCATCAAGTAAAAGATTTCATTGATAAAAACTAATATATGTTAAATAAAAGAAGCTGTAGCTAAATAACTATGGAAAAAAAGCTTCACAAGGATATTTTATTTATAGCATCTTATTGAGTAAGTGATATTCAGTTCCTATGATTACTAATATTTCATTCTAATGCAATTGGTTTTCAAACCACAAAGTAAATAATGAAAAAACTTTTGTATTGGCTAGTCCCCATTTACTTACGACCTCCGTATGTTAAATTTACATTCAAATATCACCCTAATCATACATAGTAATATATAATTTATTAATTGCATGCCTCAAATGGGCGATGTTTTTTTTTTTTTTTATTTTTTCACTATTTATTTATTTTTTTTTTTTTTTTTAAAATATATTGTTATTCAGATTTGAAATTATTAGAATCATAATATTTTAATAAAACCTCATTTTTTTCACTTTGAATAAAATATCCTTTGATGATATTTTCGTCATACTTATCCGGCTGTAGTTTAATCTAAAAATTAATGTATAAATAAATAAATATACATTAGATTTATGCATTTTAGATCGATATATTTTTAATGAAGTTTTAACTTTATATCTTGTAAAATACGTTAAAAAAAATTGTGATCAAACTTGAGACATTTACGTGAATTTTAGGTTGCTAAAAATGATTTAAAACTTGACCTATTAAATTTTTGACATTATTTGAGACTGAAACTAGCATTCAAATAGCAGCAACGGAATGGATAACGCAGGCGATTTTCAATTCAGCTGTATACTTTTTGGCTGCATAAATTTTTAACGTATTCCACAAAATTGCAAGTTTAAACTTGGGAAAAAATATCGATCTATTTACAATGTGTCGCGCTAATACATATTTATGTATGTATACACACAAAAAAAAATATATCAATGTAAAAATGAATGATTTCCCATTTTTATCGCACAGACTTGTTCACTAATAAATGATTAACAATTTAAATATTGAAGAAAAACAAAAAGATTTTTTTAAAATCAATTTGAAAACTTCTTTGAATCTAGTTACTAAAGTGAATTATAAAAACAGCTTAATGTTTATCTATTTAAAAGTTATAAACTAGCTTTTTTTAATTGAAAAAATTGTTGCTTGAACATATATAATCTAAATTTACATGGGTACATTAGATAATGTAATTACTGTAAAAAATTATAATATAAATTATTATGTTATTCAACAATTCAATTTTCAAAAATTATTAATAATGTGTTTCAAATCATAATTGAGTTATTTAAATTATAACTAATAAATCTATGGAATAATCCAATTATACTAATTTCATGTAATATCAAGCTTTAAATGGAAATTAAGATAATAATGGAATTGGTTTATCGAGTGCCCCACTATTGAAATTAATTTCAATATTTATATAATTTCTTGATACTTAATTAATCTATAAAAATCAACATAAAAGAACTATACTCTTATTCAAGCAGCAATTTAAAAATACGAATAATATAAATAAAAATATTTTACACAGTGAAATAATTTATCTTTTGAAATAAATAAATAAAAAAAAAAAAAAAAAAAAAAATAAAT
>JZSA01003426.1:0-35191 GCA_000956155.1 Cotesia vestalis | reverse complement strand
TAAAAAAAAAAAAAAAAAAAAAAAAAAAAAAAGTTATTTTTTGTGTTCAATATTGTTATTTTAAAAACTTGAGTATGCTCCTTAAAATTAATAAAATAACTTGGTGTTTGAAACGCAATATAAAATTAGTATCAAGAACATTTTTATATTGAAAAATATAAAATTTCTTTATTTGAAAGCCTGCTAAAAATAATAATTAGCTTATATTAAAAAAAAAAATATTTATTTTTTGTTGTAAAATAAAACACTTTGTATTGTATATAAAAAATCAATAAATAATATGTAGCAAAACCATATAAAACATCTATAAAATAAAAATAACTGTGGGTATAATAAAATATAAACAATCGATGTAACTGCTATAGTAATTGAATTAATCATTTTGCCATAATGCATAAATATGATAACATGATTAAAAAATGATAAAATAATAACTTCTATATGTTGACTAATAATATTCAAATATAAGTGACATTTAAAACAGATCAAAATTTTTAAATTTTACTTATTTTAAAAATGTTTTTGCATTCACTTGAAATCTTAAAATTATATTAATTGTTTCATCATCGAGATTGATCAATCAAGTATTGTGTGCGAAAGGATGAATGAAATTAATTTCAGACAAATGTCAGTTTGACCGCCTCTAAATTTAATATTACAAGTCATTTGCAATAAAAAATTGTTAACATTGAGTTTTAATTTAGTTTCAACTCGAGATAAAAATCTGATAAGTTTTTGTTCGGTAATTTACATTTGTCTGAAATTGTCAAATTATCCATACAATTTGTACTGTATGAAAATATAATTTACAGAAAAAAATTGTGTGGTTTTTTTTTTTCCATATTTTGTGTCATTTATTATCCAAAATGTATTTTTAAGATTTTTTTAATTTAATCGAAGAAGTTAATGAAAAATCATTTACTTATTATAACTTTTGGTTTTAGAGTATTATTAAATTTCAGATATTAGAAATACCATATTTAATTATTATCACGTAAAAATATTATTATTCTGGCTTAAATAAAAATATTTTTACAAAAATTTTCTATATTAACAAACAGCAAAATTGAATTATTAGAATTTTTAGTAAATAATTTTAAATAGCAAACGTATATATATTTATGTTGCTTTGTTATTAATATTTATCAATAAATATAAGATTTGTTTTATTTTAATAAACCAAATTTTAATTTGAAAAACTGTCATCTGAACTCTGTAAATAGAACGTATTTACAAACAAATATTTATTGACAAAAAAAAAAAATATAATAATGCATCTTCTATGAAAATAAAAATAACGATTACAGCGATAATTAAATCATTTTCAAAAGTTATTAGAAAAAAGTGATTAAATTTTACGTTATTATAGATTTGTAGACCGCATTAAACCTTTATGTAAGATACTGTGATATATCATTGTTTATTATTTGTTTTGATTGTATTTGATCAAATAAAACCGAGACAAGAAACTTAAATAATAATTGTTATTTCCATTCCAAAAATATATAACTGATCAAGTAATGCTAGATAGTTGCTACATCATAAAATATTAATTATTTGCTCCAATCGATGAGATAAGGTAAAGTACCCAGTACTTGAACAGACTTTTCGCATTGTTGTAATACAAAATCCGTAAATTTATTACGAGTAATATGCGCATATTACAATTATTAGATGATAAAGTAATTGATTTCTGTAAGTTTTTCCAATTATAAATCAAAACAATATTTTTGATTACTTAAAAGTTGACATGTCGAGAATAGCTGATAGATGCTATTTTTTTCATGAAAAAGGTACTAAACCGTGAACTGAACAATCAGTAAAAAAAAAGCGTTATATCATCATTTTAAGTAAAAAAAAAAAATTGTACCACTCAATGAAATAGTCTTTTCTAAATAATACTTTTTTTTTACAAAGACATAAATTATAATTTTTATATTAAATTTTAGCGTTTAACTATACCTCCAAATTTTGAAAGCGGTACCCAAAACTTGAACAAGCTGGAGTCGTATAATATTAACAGCACTCTTACCTATAATAGATTTATAGACTAGTGATCAGCATTGGGATTTTTATTAATTACTGCAAAGTAAATAAGTATCATAGCTAAAAATTAGTGTAGTTAAAAATTATTGAACGTTTTGAATTGAGCTTTTTTTATTTATAATTGAAAATTTGCTTTGTCATTCATAAAAAATGTAATTATAAAAAATTAAATTCAAATATTTCTCATTTTTAAATCAACATATATTAAATATTCATAACATTATTTTTTATATTATTAAACAATATGTTATAATTCTTTTGATATTTCAATTAAACGTTGAAAATTTTTGCTGTGCTTATTGCCGTATATTTTATTAGTTCAACTACTGCTCCCGGAGTGTTCAACTATTGCGGCTTGTCAGAATTGATTGTTCAACTACTACTCGTTTTATAGTCTATCTTAAAAACGTAAAAATATAAATGTTCAATTATCTGCGTTATTTTGCGCTTTAATTAATTCAAAATTGATTAAATTTTCATGAAAATCACTAATTTGAACTAATAATTACATCATGTTAAACTACTGGACACTTTACCTTATTAATGGAGATCTCTCTTTATAATTGTATCGTTATTTCATAAAATAATAAAGTCACACAATTAATCAAAAAATTAGGAAAGTTTTATTTAAGAATTATAAATTTATAAAACATGAACTAAAATGATTATATTGTGTGATTTTCACTATCTGAATATTCAAAAAACAATTCATGATTTTATTAACTTATGAAAAATTATTTGCTAAGAATTATAGAGACCAACACTAAAAATTAATGTTGTAAAATCCAAGGATGAGCAAGCACACCGTCCCAGGGTAATCGCTGTTCAGGTTTGACAACAATTAACTGAAGAAAAAAATATATAAATTTAATAAAAATGTCTTAAATTAAATTTTATTATAAAATTACCTTTGAAATCAAATCACGAGCACCTTCACTGACGTAATTTGGGAATGTGCATTGTGCATTTACTATTTTAGAACGAGTTCCTTCATAAGTTTTAGCCATAAAAGGTGGATTGCCAGTCAGCAGCTCATAGCATAATACTCCAGCTCCCCACAAATCAACAGTATGGTCATGTGATTTACCAAGAACCATTTCTGGTGGTAAGTAATCAAGTGTACCACATAGAGTTTCTCTTCGAGAAGAAGGTGCGTGTACAGACCATCCAAAATCAGCTATTTTCAGTTCACCGTCTCTTCCTAATAGTAAATTTTCAGGTTTGATGTCACGATGAATTACTTTTTTACTGTGACAATATTTCATAGCGTCTGCTAATTGACGTATGTAAGGCGCGGTTCTAAAAAAATTATTACGTAAAATAGATATAAACTTAAACAATACTTTTTGTCGCCATAAATTACCTTTTATCATCGAATCGTCCATTGGGTGCTGCTTTTAAAGCTTTATACAATTCACCATTTGGTGCAAACTCCAAAATAAAATATACTCTTCTATCATCATAAAAGTAACCGTACATACGTAAAATGTTAGGATGTCTGTAAAATAAAAATTTTTATTTAATTTTGTTTTTTTACTAGCTGCTACCAATTACAATAATAAATTTAATGTAATAATTATTTACCGTAAATGAGTTTGGATTTCAATTTCTCTACGTACTTGATGTTCTATTTTTCCTTCTTCTATTTGATTTATAAAGAGCACCTTCATGGCAATTATAAATTTTGTTCGTTTTTCTCTAGCTAAATATACGTTTCCAAATTTACCTTTACCCAAAGGTTTACCAATTTCAAAGTCAGTTAATGTCCATTTTTTTGTTTGATTGGATTGTTTATTTGATAGTCGTAATTTATCATTATGATTTGTATTATCAATTTCTTTAAGAGATTTAGATTCAGAATTTGGTTCCCGAGGGACTGAACTTTGAGCATCAGCGTTATTTTTTTCTAATGCTTCGTAATTAAATGTTCCATCTCTAATTTTAGAATTTTTATACCCAAAATTGTTTTCCGACTTTTCCTCATTTCTATATACATTTTCTTTTTTTTGATTGGTATTGAAGTGCTTACTAGTTGAACCTTGGATTAAATTATTGTGATTTAAATTAGTATCCATTACTGTAAATAAAAAAATACAATTAAGAATTCGTATTATAAAATAATTGCTGCAAAATTTCGTGCTAATACTGAAAACAGCATGACATTGATGTTAACAGATACTTGATAATTTTTTTATTTTTCTTGAAATATAAACTAAGTATAGAAAATTATTTAAAAAAATCCCATTTATAATAATTTAGAGCTTCTAAAGATTAATTTTTTTTAAATAAATTTTTTTTTCTATAATTTGTTAGTTAAAGAAACTCTAAAAATTATCAGATGTCTTAATTTCAGTATCATAAAACAGCAGACATCAGAAAATTTTTTCTCTACAAATAAACTGCACCATTAAAAATTCATTTGAAACTCAATAAAAATAATAACAGGTTTTTATTAAAACAGAATTAATGCCTTTTGTCTTCAATATTAAACATGCTCCGAGTTGAAGTAAAAAAAAATATTAAAATTATTACAATTCACAAATTATATACCTCAATGCCAAAAGTAAATAAACTGCAACTGTTAATTACTATCAAATTACTTATCGTGTGTGTTTTGCAATATCAAGCAATATTAATAGACTTTAACGATTAAAAGTGTCTTAAAAAATGTTTTTCTAACTTGGTCTATCAGAAATATGATATTTATGGTTACACCGCTGCAGCTCACCGCTGTCTTGACAATAATTTTGAATTTAACGAATTTTATTTTATTATGATTATTATAAGTAGCAATAATGATAATATTTGCAGTTACCAACTGTGAAAGTAGAGACCTCTATCTTAAAAGATTAAGAGTATGGATATGAATAATGCTGAAGTTAGCCGTCAGCTGTCAATTTTAAAAATTATAATAACAAATTAATTACAATGAAAAAATGCTTCTAAAAATTTGCACTTGTAATTTTTATTAATTTTCATATTTAAAACTTTTTAATTAATTTTTTTTTTAATAATTGCATTATTATAAAATTTTAAAATAATTTTTAATGTCTACCAACTTCAATGTCATGGATATGAGCGTTAACTTTTTTTATTGGTAAATTACTAGGTTTATTTAAACGCTGCTGACAACAATGATGATCAAACTTGTAAAGTATCAAATTTAGCTTTTTACATAAATAATTTTCCCTCCAAAAGTAAACACATGGCGGATACAAATAAGAATTTGTTTCAGGTGGTTGTAATTAAGCTGATGATCTTTTCAAAATTGAATTGCAATTTATTTCATAAATTGAGAATCATAAAATTTACACAATAAAAACCATCCAATCTATGTTTTTAATCTTATGCTACTATTAAAGTGTGTCAGTAAATAGAACTCATGTAAAATTATTACTTTTCTATCAGCTTTTGGTAAGGATTTATGTTGTCATTATTTGAGAACAGATGATATCAATAGTCTAATTTGTAATTGATCTTTTATTTATATTTTTTTTATACTTGCAGATAATCATGAATAATCTAAATTTGGTCAATGATTTAAATGAACCATGCATAACAGATGATATTATGCTTGAAGATTTACAATGGAACGAAACATCTTGGATTGATAATACGATTATTTCTCAATCAAAATCTTTGGATTCTAAATTTAATAACAGTATTGGAAATTTCACACAGTCAATGACAATTAATAAAATGAAATGTGATAACGATGAAGCGACAGCCTTTGATCAAAATAGGCTTAATCAAATAGAAATAATCGAGAATGATGAGTTGCTGGTACAAAATTTGGATTTTTCATTATTTGATGACAAAAGTCAAGAACTTGTGGAAGCAAAATCTAGCCAAAATGATAAAAATGAGAATACGTCTTTTTATGGACTTTCAAAAAATGTTGAATTATTAATCAAACAAACCAAAAATATAACTAAGTTATATGGTAAGTCTATTATAAATAAATTAGATTTAGATTTGTCTAAATTCTATTACATAGTATATACAGTTTTTACAAAAAAACAATTTCTGTGAGTACATAATATAATATTGCATAAAATTAATTTAAATAGTTTTCATATAAATAAAGTAAAATCAAATAAAATTTGGAAATTAATATAGAAAATAAGAATTTAAAGTATAGAATTTTAATGTGATCAATTCAGATGATAACTTAGCATAATAATTCTATGAATTGTCTTACTTCATCTTCACTTTAATTACAGTCATTAAAGTTAAAAAATTAAAACGTATTCGTTATTTAAGCTTAAAATAATAAAAATCTTTCATTCTTTATTTCCTTAAAACAAAATTTAGATATTTACTCTACAAGTTTCCTAAAATTTCAGTCAGAAATAAGAAACTTGGTATCCACAATTCAATGTCGCTCTATCGATTCAAAATCTCTCAAACTTTTTATTTTCTTCCTCCTTCCAGCTTCTTTGACTAGTTTCATTACTTATTTTTCATTTGATAGGTACATGCATATAAGCTCTGATCTACGATTTTTCAACTCTACAACTATCTAAGGAAATTTTCTCTTTCGAGCCCTATAACTGCATGCTTATTCACAATTTCCTGTACAACAATCGGAGATATTATTTCTCAATTTTAACAGTATTATCTTTAAGGTCTGCTAGCTATTTTTAATTGGAAGTTTTTTTTATTGCATAATTGCTTTAGCAAATAGTGAAAAGTATATTCATCATAGAATAATTCATAATAAAATCAATACCACTCAAACTGAAATGATAAAAATGATCACCATTATTTTTTATTTTATTTTTTCTATTTTTACTTTCTTGCTTTTACTAAATTTCTATTAATTGAAGATGATGATGACTTTAACTAGTATTTATTTTAAAGATTGGCAAGATGAATGCTTGAAAGCTGTCGACAATCGTAAAAATTTAATTTACGCGCTTCCAACAAGTGGAGGAAAAACTCTAGTTGCTGAAATTCTGATGTTGAAAGAAATTTTATGTCATAAGAAAAATGTTATATTTGTTCTTCCATATGTTGCTATCGTACAAGAGAAGGTATGTAAAACAATTTGTTATTATTTTAATTAATTTTTTACTGATTTAATTTAAAAATATATTTTGAAGATTCAAACACTATCACCATTTGCCATACAATTGGGATTTCTATTAGAAGAGTATGCTGGTAGCAAAGGTCAATATCCACCGATCAAGAGAAGACGAAAAAATACGATTTTCATATGTACCATTGAAAAGGCAACAGGATTATTAAATAGTTTAATTGAAACTAATAGGTTGGATGAAATTGGACTTGTTGTTGTTGATGAATTACATTCACTAGGTGAAAATAGTGGCAGAGGAGCAACTTTAGAAGGATTTTTAACTAAGCTAATTTTTATAGATAGTGAGTATCCGCTTTTTTTTTTTGTGAACTATAAATAAATAAAATTTATCTTTATTAAATAGTGACTTGTTAAATTGCACTGTACTTTCTTAACTATTGACGTTTTTAAAGATATAAGCTCATCCCAATGTTACACTTATCAAGAGCTTTCATTTGAGTACTTACATGCATTTTTGATATATTCTTCATATATATATATATATGAAAAAATTGATGTGAGTACTCAAATGAAAGGTATCGATGAGTGTAATGTCGGGGTGAATTTATACCTTTAAAAATGTCAATAGTTCTCAAGATACAAGGTCATTACTGAATTATGTATCTAGAGATAGAGAATTTTCGAATGCTTATTCTCATAATAATATAGATTATTAAAAAAAAAAATTTACTTAATACTTATCATAATAAATTGACTGTCGGTGAGAATGATATGAAACCTTGAAAAGGCACAAATTCGAGTCAAGACCTTTACAACGACACTAAAAAAACTGATTTTATCATATGACTATCTTGGACACAAAATTTTTCTTATTCTCTTAATAATATATATTATTTCACTTTTGATAATGCAATTATTTTTATTTCCATTAGAAAGTATTCAAATTATTGGGATGAGTGCAACAATCGGTAATCTAAACGAGATTGCTGAATTTTTAAAAGCTGATCTCTATACGAAAAACTTCCGACCAGTAGAACTGGAAGAATATGTTATGTGCAATGATCAATTATGGCAAGTCGATCTTAAAAATGATGATATACTGAGATTAAAAAAAAGAGTTGCTCAATCTGTAAGTATTTTAAATATTTTTAACAACAGAATTTCCAAATTCTATCTCTTAAATATTAATCAAAATGTATATTTTCATAATGTATGATATTTTTATGTTCTAGTATTCAGAAAGTGCATCTAAATTAGATCCAGATAAAATAGGTGGTTTAGTTATGGAGGTTGTTCCGAAGCAAAATTGTTTAATATTTTGCGCTAGTCGAAAGAATTGTGAAAACGTTTCACTGCTGATGACCAAAGTTCTTTGTAGGTATGATTCCTTTTAACTGATTGATAAAATTTGTTGTTACAATGACTTTAATTGTGTCAGATCTTTGATGGAATATAATAAGGCTGAAAAAGTGAAACTGTTAAGTAATTTAAAAGACGACGATCAACACATATGTCCAATTTTATTGCAAACCATCAAATATGGAGTTGCTTATCATCATTCTGGTTTAACTAATGATGAAAGACGATTACTGGAGGAAGCATTTAAAGATAATGTTATTTCTGTAATATGTTGCACTTCGACATTGGCTGCGGGAGTAAATTTGCCAGCTAGAAGGGTAATATTCATATTTATTACACTTATATAATAAAATACTTTAGAGAATTTATTATAATTGTAACTAAGAAATAATATTTATTAATTCTCAGGTTATTTTACGAAGCCCATATGTAGGAAATGAATTTATAAATCTTAGTAGATACAAACAAATGATCGGTCGAGCAGGGAGAGCTGGAATGGCGGAAAAAGGAGAAAGTATTTTGATCTGTAAACAATCAGATATTCCAAAGGTATATCATAACTATTCTTTAGCTCTAACTAAGGTAAAGTACCCAGTACTTGAACACTTATAAATTGGGACCAGTACTTGAACAGACTTTTCGAATTGTTGTAATACAAAATCCATAAATTTATAACGAGTAATATGCGCATATTACAATTATTAGATGATAAAGTAATTGATTTCTGTAAGTTTTTCAGTTATAAATCAATACAATTATATTTTTGATTACTTAAAAGTTGACATGTCGAGAATAGCTGATAGATGCTATTTTTTTCATGAAAAAGGTACTAAACCGTGAACTGAACAATCAGTAAAAAAAAAGCGTTATATCATCATTTTAAGTAAAAAAAAAATTGTACCACTCAATGAAATAGTCTTTTCCAAATAATACATATTTTTTACAAAGACATAAATTATAATTTTTATATTAAATTTTAGCGTTTAACTATACCTCCAAATTTTGAAAGCGGTACCCACAACTTGAACAAGCTGGAGTCGTATAATATTAACAGCACTCTTACCTATAATAGATTTATAGACTAGTGATTAGCATTGGGATTTGTATTAATTACTGCAAAGTAAATAAGTGTCATAGCTAAAAATTAGTGTAGTTAAAAATTATTGAACGTTTTGAATTGAGCTTTTTTTATTTATAATTGAAAATTTGCTTTGTCATTTATAAAAATTAAATTCAAATATTTCTCATTTTTTAATGAACATATTAAATATTCATAACATTATTTTTAATATTATTCAACAATATGTTATAATTCTTTTGATATTTCAATTAAACGTTGAAAATTTTTGCTGTGCTTATTGCCGTATATTTTATTAGTTCAACTACTGCTCCCGGAGTGTTCAACTATTGCGGCTTGTCAGAATTGATTGTTCGATTACTACTCGTTTTATAGTCTATCTTAAAAACGTTGTCAAAATATAAATATTAAATTACCTGCGTTATTTTGCGCTTTAATCAGTTCAAAATTGTTAATATTTTTATGAAAATCACTAATTTGAACTAATAATTGAATCTTTATACGTTAAAAGTAAAATTAAATACGTTTTACTTTGAAACCTGTTCAACTACTGGGTACTTTATCTTACTTCATTATTTAAGTGTATTGTCTAAATTTAGTCAAGATTTTTGAATTGATTTTTATTTTCCTTAAATAGGTTCGAGAACTTTTAAAATCTAAAATTGAAGATTGTGTAAGTTCTTTGAGCACAGAAGAAAATCGTGGAATAAACAATTTAATATTAAGTTCCGTTATGTTGTCTCTTGTAAAAACTCGAGCTCAAATCCATGATCTTGTCAATTCATCTTTACTCAAGATACAAGCATCACAACTCAACATAGACATAAAAAAAACTACTGACGATGCAATAAAAAATTTAATAAAAATACAAGCTTTGCAAGTTGATAACAAACTTATGAAAGCAAATATGACTATAGGGATTCAATCTCAATTATCTACAGAATCAACTGATGTAGGTAGCAGTAATTCAAATTCAAATAACAGTCGACGGTCCATTGTTCTTACAAAATCAAGTTGTCTTAAATTATCGAACTTAAGCAAAGCTGCTATGAAAGGTATACATTAATTATATTTCAGAATGCTTTTTAATTTTGAATTTATGAGGTGAATTTATTGATATTTTTTCATTTTAGGATCTATTGATTTAAAAACGGCGTATATTATTTACGAGGATTTAACAGCTGCTCAAAAACACTTGATACTCTGCAATGATCTCCATATTTTATTCTTAGTTACACCCTATCATTTGGCAGATCAGTTGACTCCTGTTGGCCTAATATACTACGAAGCGGTAATCCTTGTATTTATTTTTGTTGTCATTGTGATAGTCAAATTATTTTAAACTTTACTATTATTTAAGATTATGAATTTGCCGCCGCGATCGATGGATGTTGCGAGATTATTAGGAATCAATGAAGTTGCTGTTATGAAGTTGCGAGAAGGAGTAACACCAAAGGTAAAATATTTTATTCAGTAACTATTATGTTAGTGTATAGTAAGAATATATTTTTAATTTTTTTTTTTGACTGACCTAATAGAATGTTCCTGAACGGATTTTCCGAAAATTTTATTTAACACTAATTTTAAATGAATTACGGGAAAATCGTCCATTACATGAAGTCGCTGATAAATATCAAGTAAATCGCGGCAGAATCCAAAATTTATTATCTACTACAACATCATTTGCTCATTCAATGATTAAATTTTGTCAGGTATTTTTTAGTAATATTATATTTATTTTGATAAATTTAAGCTTTTGAATAAAAAAAAATTTTTTTTTTTATAGGAACTTCCCGAGTTTTGGGCGTTTACAGATTTATTCACATCATTTCATAAAAAACTCATTTATAATTGTTCAGCTGAACTAGAGCCATTGATGGAATTACCTGCTGTGAAAATCGTATGTTTAAATTTATTAATTAATGATTAATCTCGTCTTACTTATATATTTGTAGTTTAAAGACGTTTAAGGTTGTTTTTTAATTTAAAAAAATCTCGTGCCTAATGCCCAAAGGGCGTATAGTTTTTTTTTTATGCCAATCGTTTTGTCAACATGTTCTAAGCCTAAAAATGTAAAAAAAATCTCCAAAGCCAAAAGGGCGTAGGTCTTAAGTTATACGCTCTTTTGGCTTTAGAAAACTGAAAATTTAGTGATCTAAAATCAAAAGAGCGTATAATTTTTAACTTCCCGATAAGAAAATTAAAAATTTTCTGAAATCGGGAAGTTATTGGTTTTACCATGTTTTTCGAAAATAGAGTTTTCATCAGATCTAATTTTAGGTGAGAATAGAGCATACCTACGCTCGCACTTCAGGTATACAATTAAACAAAAATATATCTTTCATTGAAGCTATAGCGGGCAAAAAATTGTTATAATTATTCGAAGTTAAAAAATACAAGAAAAAACTAATATAAAGGTACGGAAAGTTTATTGGGGCACAATTCCTGCATCTTCTATATTTTCGTCTGAAAAAAAAGAAATTGATAGAAAACGTGAACATTTTAGTACGCGAAAAAATTTTTAATTCATATTCTTTTTTAATCATTGTACTGTCCAAGATGATGAAAATTTAAAGTTACTACCATCGAAAATGTTTACTTTTTTAAAAAATTTTTTTTTATACAAACCTTTCTCCGGACAATTTTGAAGACTGTTTTTCAAAATTTTGAAAAACCCTGATTTTTTTTTATACGACCTTTTGGCTTTAGACCGACAATTTCCTAAATCCAGAAGGGCGTCTATCTTAAATGAAGCTTTTTTGGCGTTAGTGCGTTAAAAAATTTTTTTTCTGCAGATCTTTACGTCTCGAGTAATTCTAAAAAGAAAGGCAAAAAAAAATTTTTTTTATACGCTTTTTTGGCATGGAATCCTATCTAACTGTTGTAATACGCCCTTTTGGCATTTGGTACATGAAATTTCAACTAAGAAGAATAGTTGAAAAATTATGAGAGGCGTTTACAAAATATTTCATCATCCCTATTTAAAAATATTTATAATTATAAAAGAATTGTTTTTAGTAAAAACATTTCTACACAAAAAATTTGGTTTCACCTCATTAAGATTGATTTTTTTTTTATTTGAAAAAAATAGGCACGAGCGAAACAGATGTATAACGCTGGGTATAAAACATTACAATTGATTGCATCAGCAGATCCGAAAGAATTAAAAAGTAAAATAAGTCATTTATCACGCAAAACTGTTGAGCAAATAATAGTTGCAGCGAAGGTGAGTTAATTTATTTTATTATTAAAGATCTTTTATTCAATAGAATATTAATTTCAGCTTTTGATAATATCAAAAATGGAAAATCTTAAAGAAGAAGTCGATGAAATTTTAGATGGTTTAAATTCCGAAACTTTCTTCCATGATTAATTCGATGGATATATTTATGAATCTCCTGGATTGTTGAGTACACAAGTAATTACTTTAAATTATTATTATTTATTACTTATTACCTGGATATCTCTTCTAATATAACATTATTTTTCGTTAGTTAATTTTTAACAATAAATACTATATGTTGTGCTCACCAGACCGATATGTTTGAAGTATAACATGCTCGTTTAAGCGAGCACGAAAAGTAATTAATCACATATTGATGGATTGACTTAATTCAAAGTTTAAATTATGTCAATATTTGTGGTATAAAATTATATTTTTACTCTATAAGTTCGTTTAGTTCTTTAATTTGTTTATTGACATTTAAAATTTTGTAACTATCTCTTTTTATACATACAGGGTTTCAAAGATATTGGTGGCAACTTTTTACCTTTCGCATCAACATTCTTAACTTTTTTAAAATCCATAAAATAGAAATACTTATGAT
Organism: Cotesia vestalis; assembly: GCA_000956155.1. NCBI lineage: Eukaryota > Metazoa > Arthropoda > Insecta > Hymenoptera > Braconidae > Cotesia > Cotesia vestalis. The sequence goes on along the minus strand of JZSA01003426.1, from coordinate 21,840 downwards.
CAATATCTGTCCATGTGTTTTTGAATCCATATGACATTAATAAATTGATAAATTCATTAACATCATCAAATCGACTTGAAATTTCCGCTATTTTGAGAATTCCACTGAAATGATAGATTATTTATATAACTCGATCGTTTTTTTTAAATTATTCCTTCAAAATTTACTAAAAAAAAATACATACTCCATTTTTAACACCCGGTTGGCTTCTAGAATGTAATCAACAAGATTAGTACCCATGAGTGATAGACAAAAAACTACAGCGTTGATGCCATTTGTAAGAAGAGGTGTGTGAGCCATGTCGCACGCTATTATTTTATCATTCACAGCAACTAAATCTAAAGAATGTACTTTTTGTTTGACAGAATCAGCTAATCTTCCTTCTCCACATCCAAAGTCTGCAATAACATACTCTTTTGGCCTACGAATAAAAAAACAACAATTATACAAGTATTTATAATTATATGTGTCAGCTATTTTCATAAACAATAAAGTATTAATTTTACTTACATTTTTTTTACAGCATTTATTATAACGTCAAGTGGATTTAATGACCATTGCTCCACTTGATACTGATAGCCTTCATGATATGCTTTGAAAGCACTTGGATCTTCTTTAAACATTTTACGTGATTCTGAACTGTCATTATTATACAGAGTATCATTTAAAAATCTAAATCTAGATGCTCTTAATTGAGATATTATTCTTTCTCGTAGTGTTTCAGAATTATTTGTAAGATTAAAAGTTTCTTTTTTCTTTAGCTTCAGTAATTCTCGTATTTTATTTTTATTTATATTATTGTGAACTTGGCTTTCATTAATTTTATTTTCAGTTTTTTCTGGTTGATGCGACGTAACTTCATTGTTCGTAGTTTTCTTATTTTTAAAATGTTTACGAATCTTATTTTTTTTCTTACTGACACCTTTTTGTTTCACATCTTTATTTAAATTTACGCTTGAATTTTTTTTTTTACTTGGCGATCCTTTCGGACTTTTTAGTAAAGATTTGTTGTTTTTTTTAATTTTCATTTTTTATTTTCAAATTATGGATATTTTTGAAAGATCTATACTCTGAAAAAAAATATGACATTAAATTTAGCTGTCACTTAACAATTTTTTGATTTTTTTCAACAAATAAATTTGCTCTAAAAAATTATTTCTAAAAAATTGCATTTGTAGTTTTTTGAAATTTTTAAATGTCAATTTTTTTTTGCTACAATTTATTTGTTACAAAAATTCTTAAAATTATCAACTATCTGCTAAGTTAATTTCCATAAAAAAAATATATTCAATTAATCGTATAAATAATTGTTTTCTAAATAATAACAAACAATTACAATTATAAATTCCTTTTAAAACTTATGTTAATTTTTTATGATCTATAGAAAAATTTTAATTAACCTTACATACATGTGTTTATTTGTTGTTATTGATGTTGCTCCAATTAAACCACGTGTTTTGACGACAGTGAAATTCACCTTAGATGTCACTTTGTGTCACAGTATTTTTGGTCCAATTTACAATGAAAAATAAACCAGAAATCACTATTTTCACAAGGTGGCACTGTAGTTATCTTGAGTGTCATTTAAAAAATAAAAAGTTCCTAGAAAAAAAATTCCTAGTTAATACACCTATAGTGTGGTTGATGAGTTAAAACAAACGTACGTAAATATATGCGTCAAAATTTGTAAATCTATTTATTGTGATGTTAAATAACCAAAAAATCACGAAATAATTTCCGTTAAATAATTATGAAAGATTAATTTGTTTAAAATTTAAATAATTTAGTTTCTTACTGAACATATTAAACAACTTATGAAACAAATAAATATAAGTAAAACAAAATGACTCGCAAGTGCGTTTTATGCAAAGAAACAAATTACAAAAATTCCTACAGCTTTTTTTCCGCTCCTAAAGATGCAGAAACTCGGAAAAAATGGCAAGAAGCTATTGGGGTTAAAGATTACGTTGTAAATGATGAAACATTTGTATGCAGTAGACATTTTACTCCAGGAGATATAATCACTCACTGGGTTAGCGGTGTACCACCTCATGTAGTAACAGTAAGTACCCACTGAAAAAATTAATTTTTATATTTATCGTAATTATTAGTATATCTTTCTTTATTATTATTATACATAAATTCAATGATGATCAGATAATTAATACAAACTTAATTTATAGATCAAATATAAAAAATGCCGACTACGTCCTGGTGCAGTACCGAGTGTCAATTGTGACATTGACAACATGCAACTTGAAGCAGACGATGACTATGAAGTATTTCAGGTAAATCGTACTTGGGGAAATGATGAAAGAGTAACTTTTACGGATGGAAAAGATCAAGTATTTCTTATTCCTCGGGCTGATCTTATAACTTATTCTAATTCTGAAATCCAAAATAACTCATCTGAAAAAACAAAAGAAGATGACAATGAGTTAGTTTACATTACACAAACAATTGATGAAGCTAATTCAACTCTTGAAGAGCACGGTGATATGATTGTAGTCGCCGATGATCAAATGCAAGATTTGAGAACGCTTGAAGTTGATGAATCTTATACGGTACGTGATTCTGATAATACTATTTACTTGAAAGCTAATGATAACTCTCAGATAGTTTACATTGAAGAAGTTAATTATCCTGAAGAAAATGGAGAAAAAAATGAAAAAGAGAAAACCAATGAGACTGCTACCAATGAAATTAAAGATTACGAATCTCAAGATGAAGAATCATTAAAAGAATCAGTTGATTGGAATTCTATTGACACTGAAAAAGGATCAAATGATGCTAGTGAAGAGAGAACACATAGAAATTATGACGACATGGCAATGGATGTTTTAGACCCTTTAGATGAAGAGCCAATGCTATTTGAAGACCTTCTTGATGTTTACAATGAAGTTCGTTTACCAAGAGGCTGGTCGACAATGGTAATTTCTGCGGGTAGAGCAACAACTGTTATTTATGCTCGTATGAATATGACTCAAACAGGTGTACCTTATGTTCAGAAACAAGTTTTTTTGAAGAGTGACATGAATTTCCAGTGCTCAGCTGCTGGAAAACAACTTAATCCTTTGGATCATAATTTATTTTCAGATGGTAGAAGTTTTGTAGTTCGTGGATTGCGCGACGTTGAAGAATTTATAGAAGAGTTTGATCAACGTGTAATATGTGATGGTTTAGAGAAAATGTCATCTCTTGACGTCGATAATGTATTAATGTATCGTCAAGATGTTAAATGGCGTCACAATGACTGCTCTATTCTCATAAAAGGAAATGGTACTCGTTGTTCAAAGTGTACTTCGTTGAGCTTACCCTCTGTTCGTCGTAAACTAAAAAAACCATCTCAGCTTAGTAGTGATGATATAGAAAAAAGTGCAGAACTTGTGAAAAAAGATCAGACAATTTATGAATTGCACAAACTTCTTTCCAAAATGACTAAACGCAATGAAAAATACGAGGCTATGAAAGATGATCCTCAAACATTCATTAAAATGATTGAGGCATTGAATATTTCAGAAGTTCAAAAGTTAATGATAAAAGAATCTTTAAACGCAGCTTCAAATAATGATAATGTCAATTTCACTCAAACTTGGCTATTTCTTGCACTTGTTATTTACATTGAATCACCTCGAATGTATAGATTTCTTTTAGAAAATCAATACATGAATTTACCAAGCATTCAAGTTATGCGGCGATACCTTCATCAAATAAAAACTGATGCGCAATTTTATAAATTATTTCAACAAACTGTGGAGCCTTTTCAAACCAAGCTTGAGGATAAAGAAATAACGTGAGTAATGTATCAAACAAGAATAATATTATGAAAATAATTAAGTATAATTTTTTTTAATCCTTAAATTCAATGTGAGATATGTATTTCGTAAAAGAAAAAATGAAAATTATTTTTTAAAATAAAGTGAAAATGTTTTTAGAAAATAAAGAATATGATGTAAAATAAATAATTGTTCAAATTTATTTAGTACTTTTATTATAAGAAAATTACAGAGATGCTGCTGACAATTTAATTGATACTAGTCCATTGGAAGGAATTAAAAGATGGTCATTTAGAGATTAAAAAAGTATGTTGAAGTATTAAGTTTTTAAATTTCTTATCGATAAATTTTGTAAATCACTATTTAAAGAAAAAAAAAAAAAATTAAAGGACGTAATGAAAAAAATCGGCACGTTTTAAATCATCAGGTTTCTCTCACAAAATATATTAAATATTATTCAAATTATTTTTCAACTTTTAAATACTGATGTAACTTCGGATTTTTTACTAATTTAAATCATAATTTCTCTGAAAATTAAGTTAGTAAATACTTAATAATTTAAAGAATTTTTTTAACAAATAATTATGGCAAAAAAAAATTGACTTGTAGAAATAAAAAAAAAAATAACAATTTTTCAAAACAAATTTTTTTGTTAAAAAAAATAAAAAAATTATCTAGTGATTGCTAACTTTAATATCCTATAATTTTTTTATTATTTGATTTATAACTAAGGTAAAAGATCCAGTTATTGACACTGGTCTAGTTGTTTGACACTTGCAATTTTATATGACATTAAAGTTGTCACTTGGCAATTTTTTAATTTTATTTAACAAAAAAATTTGTTCTAAAAAATTATTTTTGAAAAATTGCATTTTTAATTTATTAAAATTTCTACAAGTCCATTTTTTTTGCTATAATTTATTTGTTAAAAAAAATTAAAACAATTGTGAAGTGACAGCTAAATTTTATTCTAATTGAAAAATAAAATGTTCTCAAAAAATCAATTATCTTAAAATTTATAATTTAAAAATTATATTTATTAATTTATTAGAGTTGATTTATTTTTTTTAATTAAAATAAAATTACAAATGTCAACAACTGGGTCTTCTACCTTAATCTTGTAAGAAAAAAGTAAGAAGATTTGAAAATTTTAATGACCTGCAGTCTGTCGGTTAAATTAGTAAGCCAATATACAGTAAGTGTATCTATGTATGTATAGTATAAGTCAATGTGTTGAAATCTCATGTTCTGCCTCTGTCAGAGATCTTGATAAATCCATATAAGGTATTGGTTAATAAAAGTCCACATCAGTCTAAATTCATTATACAGTTTTTGTTTTTTGACATAAAAAATGGATGCTTATACATAAATTCAATGATGATCAGATAATTAATACAAACTTAATTTATAGATCAAATATAAAAAATGCCGACTACGTCCTGGTGCAGTACCGAGTGTCAATTGTGACATTGACAACATGCAACTTGAAGCAGACGATGACTATGAAGTATTTCAGGTAAATCGTACTTGGGGAAATGATGAAAGAGTAACTTTTACGGATGGAAAAGATCAAGTATTTCTTATTCCTCGGGCTGATCTTATAACTTATTCTAATTCTGAAATCCAAAATAACTCATCTGAAAAAACAAAAGAAGATGACAATGAGTTAGTTTACATTACACAAACAATTGATGAAGCTAATTCAACTCTTGAAGAGCACGGTGATATGATTGTAGTCGCCGATGATCAAATGCAAGATTTGAGAACGCTTGAAGTTGATGAATCTTATACGGTACGTGATTCTGATAATACTATTTACTTGAAAGCTAATGATAACTCTCAGATAGTTTACATTGAAGAAGTTAATTATCCTGAAGAAAATGGAGAAAAAAATGAAAAAGAGAAAACCAATGAGACTGCTACCAATGAAATTAAAGATTACGAATCTCAAGATGAAGAATCATTAAAAGAATCAGTTGATTGGAATTCTATTGACACTGAAAAAGGATCAAATGATGCTAGTGAAGAGAGAACACATAGAAATTATGACGACATGGCAATGGATGTTTTAGACCCTTTAGATGAAGAGCCAATGCTATTTGAAGACCTTCTTGATGTTTACAATGAAGTTCGTTTACCAAGAGGCTGGTCGACAATGGTAATTTCTGCGGGTAGAGCAACAACTGTTATTTATGCTCGTATGAATATGACTCAAACAGGTGTACCTTATGTTCAGAAACAAGTTTTTTTGAAGAGTGACATGAATTTCCAGTGCTCAGCTGCTGGAAAACAACTTAATCCTTTGGATCATAATTTATTTTCAGATGGTAGAAGTTTTGTAGTTCGTGGATTGCGCGACGTTGAAGAATTTATAGAAGAGTTTGATCAACGTGTAATATGTGATGGTTTAGAGAAAATGTCATCTCTTGACGTCGATAATGTATTAATGTATCGTCAAGATGTTAAATGGCGTCACAATGACTGCTCTATTCTCATAAAAGGAAATGGTACTCGTTGTTCAAAGTGTACTTCGTTGAGCTTACCCTCTGTTCGTCGTAAACTAAAAAAACCATCTCAGCTTAGTAGTGATGATATAGAAAAAAGTGCAGAACTTGTGAAAAAAGATCAGACAATTTATGAATTGCACAAACTTCTTTCCAAAATGACTAAACGCAATGAAAAATACGAGGCTATGAAAGATGATCCTCAAACATTCATTAAAATGATTGAGGCATTGAATATTTCAGAAGTTCAAAAGTTAATGATAAAAGAATCTTTAAACGCAGCTTCAAATAATGATAATGTCAATTTCACTCAAACTTGGCTATTTCTTGCACTTGTTATTTACATTGAATCACCTCGAATGTATAGATTTCTTTTAGAAAATCAATACATGAATTTACCAAGCATTCAAGTTATGCGGCGATACCTTCATCAAATAAAAACTGATGCGCAATTTTATAAATTATTTCAACAAACTGTGGAGCCTTTTCAAACCAAGCTTGAGGATAAAGAAATAACGTGAGTAATGTATCAAACAAGAATAATATTATGAAAATAATTAAGTATAATTTTTTTTAATCCTTAAATTCAATGTGAGATATGTATTTCGTAAAAGAAAAAATGAAAATTATTTTTTAAAATAAAGTGAAAATGTTTTTAGAAAATAAAGAATATGATGTAAAATAAATAATTGTTCAAATTTATTTAGTACTTTTATTATAAGAAAATTACAGAGATGCTGCTGACAATTTAATTGATACTAGTCCATTGGAAGGAATTAAAAGATGGTCATTTAGAGATTAAAAAAGTATGTTGAAGTATTAAGTTTTTAAATTTCTTATCGATAAATTTTGTAAATCACTATTTAAAGAAAAAAAAAAAAAATTAAAGGACGTAATGAAAAAAATCGGCACGTTTTAAATCATCAGGTTTCTCTCACAAAATATATTAAATATTATTCAAATTATTTTTCAACTTTTAAATACTGATGTAACTTCGGATTTTTTACTAATTTAAATCATAATTTCTCTGAAAATTAAGTTAGTAAATACTTAATAATTTAAAGAATTTTTTAAACAAATAATTATGGCAAAAAAAAATTGACTTGTAGAAATTAAATATAAAAAAATGCAATTTTTTTTTAATAATTTTTTTGTTGAAAAAAATTAAAAAATTTATTTTGAGGGTATGTAAATTTTAATTGATCTTTTTTTCTTCTTTTAACTTCTCACAAAGTCTGGAGAATCTCATCTAATTCAGAGACAAGAGTAAAGATGGAAGCTAAGATATCGCGGATTTTATTTTTGACGGAATCTTAATGGTGTGATAAGTGCGACACTTTGACAGTTTCATAAACTGTTAACTGTAATTCAATCCTTTTAACATTCTGGTTCGATATGTCGCTCTGTGTTTATTTTAATCTAAATAAATATTTTATTGCTTTCAGATTTTTTTTATAGGTACTGAATTTTTCAGAATTATTTTTATTTTTTTGAATTTTTTAAAGTTTCTTTTTTTTCTTATTAAAAGTTACTATCCATAAAATTGTAATAAAAAATTTTTTTTAGTAATTTAAAAAAAAATACTTTTTTTTACAATTTTTTTTTTTTTAACTACTAACTTTTGTTTTATAATTAATAAAAAATTCAATTTGAAAAAAAATCTTTTATCACAATAATTTTATAATTTTAAAATAGAAACTCTAAAAAAAATATTTCTTCCAGAATCCATGACCCTCAAAATCTCACATGGGCCCTCACAACACATGCACAACCCAAAAGCGAGAGAGAGAGAGAGAGAAAGAGCTTAGATCATGGATTTTTTCCATGCGACAAACCGCGACAGCAAGTGTCTATATACTCAGAAGCGAGACAGTCTTACCGGGTTTTCGTGCGCAAGAGAGAGTCCGGACATATTTATTAAATATCGGCATCTCGGACTAACACAACCTTACTTTCTTCTGTAATTCACAGTTCAAAAATCAAAACACGTTTTTTTGTCTACAGTAAAACAGTATCAATTGTTTTCTTCACTTCCGCAAAAGAAGAAATATAAAATATAAATTATATCACAGTTTTTAAGTAAGAAAATATTTTTTTATAATTAATTATTAATTATTGATTGTAAAATAATTGTGTTTAATATTTTTAAATATATTGTAGCTGAGCACGTAAGACATCCGACATCTGATCCCACATCTGTGCAACTAGACGATTCTTCGAAGCACAATAGTAAGTTAAAAACCAAGAATTAGAGGGTAAAATTCTTTTTAGTGAAGAAATAAAATAGTTAGGTAAGTTAATGATGATAAATAATAATAATAAGTACTTACCTCCAGTATTTTTAGCAATAAACACAGCAATAACGAGCCACAACAGCCCGTATTTACATTCGCGCTTACCCGAGGACACCGAGAGCGCAGCAGCCATTTTCTACACTCGAGAGCACATACTTTACTGTGACGTAGCGTACCAGCTAGAGGATGCGAAGGCGCAGGCCGAGATCTTCGGGCAACTTCGGCTCTAATGGAGTCGGGAGGGGGAAAACAAGTCAACGTCGTTTGTTAAGGAAGAATATGGTGGGGGAAACTCGGGTAAGTTCGATAAAGGCATGCTCGGATTTCAGTTCAGTCATTCAGGATTGAGACTCCGCAGTCTAGATGACCGAGAGAGTGAGACAGAAGGAAGAAATGAGACGACGGGCGTCGGGGGCGTCAGCTATGGCGGGAGAACGAGTCGGCGCCCTACGGGCGCCACTATGCCGCGACTGGGATCTGAATCTGAGGAGCTGAGCGAGCAGAGTAACACTGGCAAGAGCTGATCAAGACTAACGACTACCAAGACTACTCTCAGGGCTTCCTTGTCTTTCTTAGGCTAGGCTTGGAATGAGACCCTGCAAGCTGCGGGCTCACGGTATCAGCATGTTCAAACACTCGTTCTTGTTTACTTCATTCGGCACTTTGACTTATTTTATGCTTCGAAATTTTAGGTACACTTACACGTGCTTTTTTTTTTAGTTTGGTCAATGCGCAGATGCCAGTTTTAGCGGGAAATTTTGACTTTTTGAAAATTTCATTTATTTTGGTGAGAAAATTTATGTTTTTATTGAGAAAAATTTTTTTTTAGTTGAAAAAAATTTTTTTTTTGGTTAAAATTTTTTTTTTAATTTTTAACAATTAAAATTGCATTTATAATAAAAAAAAAAAATTGATTTTTTTTAAATTTCACACTAGGTGTACCCCTTAAACATTTTTCAACCTAATATTGACAACAATAAATAATTTAATGACAATTTTTACGTAGAGTATCATTGAACAATATTTTTAACTTGAAAATTAACTATTAATCAAAAATCATATTTCTATTAACAAAATGCTTTTAGTTTGATACAATTTAATTTTTTATTTCAGAACGGTTGAAAATCAGGGTTATTCCAACAATCGCTATTGTCAAAGATAGTAAAACTGTAGATTTTATAGTCGGTTTTACTGATTTAGGAAACTGCGATGATTTTTCAACAGAAATGCTAGAGTGGCGCATCGCTCATTCCGCCGCAATTTCCTACAATGGTGATTTATTACATCCTCCAGAAAAAGGAGCTAAGAAAAAAATAACACACTTGAAAAAACCTAAAACCATCCGAAGTAAATATGACTCCGATGATAGTGATGCTGATGAAATTTAAATCTAAAATGTTCATTTGAAATTTAGTAACTTTTTCTTTTTCCAAATTTTTATATTATTCATATTTCCAAGTTTCGTCCAACCATGATTAGAAATATATATTTTTTCAATAATTAAAGCACTTAGTCTTAGAAAATTTGAGGTATTAAAATTTTTGTACAATAACTCGATGAGACTTGCAATATTTGAATTTTTAACGCCAGAAATTTTTATGTTTAATAACTATTACATGCACTGAAAATATATTCTAGCTTGCTAAGATTTATAGATATCCATTTTTCACTAACATTGTGATTTTTTATACTTTTGTATTTTTATTATCACACAATGAACTGATTACAATCATATGATCGAAAGAGACCAATCAAAAGCTGTCATTTTTCTTTTTTAATTAAATTTCACTCAAAATAATGGAGAAAAACGATTAAAAATTTTTTTCTCATTAATGCAACTTATTTTTTTTCACTGAAATATTAAAATTGTTTAAAAATAAATGTAACAAAAATTATTCATAAACGTTGTGTAACATCTAAAGATTATAAATTATTTTAGTGAAGAATAATTTTGTTTTATGAATTAATTCGAATGACGTTTATTAATAATAATTATTATAAAATAAATATATCACAAACGTCAAAATGTAAATTTGTTATTTATATCATTATTTTATAATTCGACGTTTAATTGTAAGACTGCTATCATCAATTTTAAATATAATTTATGTAATGTATAAAAATAAATTTGCTCCGAAAAATTAATTCTGAAAAATTGCATTTTTTACTTTTTTAATTTTCTAGATGTCAATTTTTTGTTCTTATTTCTTTTTGCCGTAATTTATTTGTTAAAAAAATTTTTAAAATGAATTATTATCTGCTAAATTGATTCTCATTTAACTTCAGCATTATTGAATCTCTCAGTGTCCATTAGGTGGCGTGAATTATACTACGATATGCTACGCTCATACGGGTAACTCTCACACATTGACAAATAGAATCACAATAATAAAAGTCAAGTAGAATTTCTATCATTTTTGTAAATATATATCAATGTTTACCAAAGTAATTATTAATTATTGTAATTATTGCTTTACTAAAAAACAACAGGTATTTGCATCGTTGCTTTTCTATTTTAAATTCATTTCAACTAAACGCTTTTATTTTTTGTGTTAAATTTCGAACTCGCCCTTAAAAGTTGATAAGTCTCATGATGAATAATGGTAATAATAATAATAATAACAATAATCGACAATTGAAGAGCTTTATTTACTTGATCGTGTAGTGGATATTTATGATACTGTCATTTTTCTTATATTGTTTTATTTAATTTGACCAAACGAACATAAAATCATGTTTAATTCAACTCAAGAGCCTGACATTCCTGCAGCTCTGGCATTGCTTAATCATTTAAGCAATGATGAACTCAAAGAAATACTTAACAATGAAGGAAAATTTGAAGAAGTTGTCAAAGACATTAAACAGGTAATTTTATAAAGTCATTGATTGATAAATACGTGAGCGTTAATAATATCTAAAAAACATAATTCAAATTTCAGTTTAAAGAGCTGGAAACAGAAAAAGAAATGCTAATGGCCAGTAATCGTTCACTTGCTGAATTTAATTTGGCAAAACAACCTGAATTAGAAGAGAGTAAAAAAATACTCTTAGAACTTGGAGAGAAAGGCAATGCTTTATGCTTAAACATACAAAGAATTATGAACGATATAAGTATGTATTTATTTAGACTATGTTAAATAAATTTATCCTTGTTCAATAAAATAATCGAATTTTTCAGAGAGCAAGTCGAATTGTCTGTCAATTGATACGGCAATGGAACTTTGGCAATCTTCAGCTACAGAAATAGAAGAAGAATCTGAGGTAATATATTATATGCTATATCTAAACGTCATAATTACAAAATAAGACCAATAATAAATATTATTTTTTTGCAGAAACACGCTGAAAATTTTCTTGCTGGAAATTTGGATGTTGATGAATTTTTAGAGCAGTTCCTTATTAAACGTAAACTGATGCATTTACGCAAAGTTAAAATTGATAAAATGAAAGAATTGAGAAAAAAATCAAAGTTTCCTAAAAGTGGGTCAAACTACCCACAAGGTCGCAATTTTTCTGATACAGGTGTTCCATATCCTACAGGTCCTGTATCAATGCCAATGCCAGTGACATCATGTTTTCGACCCTATTAAATTAAAAACTTTATTTGTGTAATTTTTAAATTGAAAGTCATAATTTTTATTCAACTAATTTAGAACTTTATATTCAATAATATTTATTTAAGCTATGATACTTTCCATTTACATTTATCTTATCTTCTTTACTATCTACATAAATAATAATTCAATACACCGATAAGTTACTATGAAATTGTAGACTTATATCATTGGTCCAGCCAATGATCTTTATTTCCATCACGTTGAATCCGAAGGTTTTTTTGAACTATCATCACTGCTTTTATTCTTGTTAACAAAATCTTGAGGTATTGTGTCATCAGTAGATGGTAATAACAGACCGAAAGTTAGGAATGAAAATGTTGTTATGATGAAACAAATTAGAAACGCAGTTTCTGTACTTTTAGAAATTGAAGATTCAATCCGTTCTTCTTTTAATTGTTTGTGCCTTCGCCAAAATTCTTTGTTTTTACGAGATTTTGCAAAAATTTCTCCGTAATGTGCTTTTGTCCATGCATCAAAGTCATAAATCGGAGTACCATCGTGTTGAACTCTGTGACGCAATATTTCTACATGAGCGCGATGAGCTTCCTTGGTAAAATCTGCTGGCTTTATATTCTCAGGCTGTTGGTAAGTAGGTGATCGAACTTGAATAGTTCTATCATATTGTTTACGCTTTTCGTAATTTCCTAAAATTTCATAGGCTTCTGCCACATCACGAAATTTTATTGGAGCTCCTTCAGATTTATTTACATCTGGATGATACTGTTTTGATAATTTATAATATGCTTTTTTTATTTCACCTTGAGTAGCTTTTGAATTTATTTCTAAACTTTCGTAATGATTTCTGCCCTTTGAACTAAATTGTCTTTTTTCATAAAATTTAAACAACCACCTTCTTATGAAGAGGTGAGCCATTTTTGCAGTCAGTCTGATTTACACTTATGTTATTATTGGGATAAATTTTAACATCAATTTATCCTTAGCAATAATAATTATAACCATGTTAACTTGTTTTTATAAAAATTAAAAAATTTTTCATGTTGAATTTATTAATCGTCGAACAAATAACTTATTACAACATTTATTTGTTATTGAAAACATTGAAAAGTTTATTTATAATTAGAAAACTTATTCATGTTTATGTATTGGTTTGTACTCTCTCTCAAAAAAAAAACAACATTGAAAAACTGACGGATAGAGTTAACCTACACTTTTTGGAGTGTATTTTCATGCTAGTGCAATTGCATATTTTTTGTTTATTCCACTAGATCGCAGTGGTAGTGTTGAGCGCCATTTTTGATATGACACTGAAGTTAGCAGACGTTAAAAATTATTTAAAAATTTTATAATAATGCAATTATTATAAAAAAAAAATAAATTAAAAAATTCCACATGTGAAAATTAATAAAAATTACAAGTGAAAAATTTTAGAAGCATTTTATTATTGTAATTGATTTGTTAAAAAAATTTTTTAAATTGACAGCTGACGGCTAACTTCAGTATTATAAATATGGAGAGTAGGGATACCTTTATGAAAATTAATTTAGCAGATATTTCATCATTTTTAGAAGTTTTGTTTTAACAAATAAATTGTGGCAAAAAAACAAAAATTGACATCTAGAAATTTAAAAAATAAAATTTATTTAAAATAATTTTTTATACTTAATTTAATTGTTAAATAAAATTAAAAATTAATCAGGTGACAGCTAATTTAATGTCACGGAACTTTTACTCCCCATACACTGAAGTTAACTAATATTAAAAAATTTCTTATAAGTTTATAGTAAAGAAATTATTATGAAAAAAATTCCATATATGAAAATTGAAAAAAAAAAAATTTTATTACAATTGATTTAATTGATTGTTATAAAAATTTAAAAAAAATTGACAGGTCAGCTGACTTCAGTATCAAATTTTTTAATCTTTTACACTTTTACGACTCACTTCAAACCGCAATGTAACCAACTATAAAATTATATTAAAATTGAAAATCAACCATTATTAGAATTTATTCATTTAAACTCGTAATATTAAAATCCATTTATTAGCACATGAAAAAAACATTTTTTGATTGAAAGGAATTAATATTTATTTTATAACATTTTCAAAGATTACTGTTTCACCTGGTTTTAGTTTGACATAATACATAATTTCTAAATTAAAAAAAATTGACATTTGTGTTTGTTTTTCTGAAAATAGTCTACTGCAATTTATCCGTCAATTAAAAAAAAATTGGCGAACTATAAAAACAAACTTTAATTAAAAAACAAAAAAAAACCATCTCTGATAAAATGGCTTCAAAGGTAAGACGCAATATTAAATAGTTGAATTAAATTAAAAATAAAGTATTAATTTCAATTTATTAATTATTTCAGATTGAATTCGCCGTAAACATGACTTGCGAAAAATGTGTCAATGCAATAAAAAATTGTCTTAGCAATGACAAAGATATCAGCAAATTAGATGTTTCTCTTGATAGAGGAACTGTTTTGGTAGAGACAAAACTTCCTTATACAGTAATACAAGAAAAGATTGAAAGCTTGGGTAAACGAGCTGTATTGAAAGGGTTTGGAGGTGGGCTTATTTATAGACAAAAACAAAATGAACTTTGTAAAAATAATAAGTATCATAATTATTAATTACTAATTACAGACGGCTCGAGCGCAGTATCTATGATCGGTGGAACTTCTGGTTTTAGTAGAAATCTTAACACTCAAGGAATTGTAAGATTTATTGAAACCGAAAAAGGATGCTTGGTTGATGGTACAATCGATGGATTAAGTCCTGGAGCACATGGATTACACATTCATGAATGCGGTGATATCTCTAATGGCTGCGAATCAGTAGGTTCACATTTAAATCCTTATAACTGCAGCCATGGAGGTCCTCAAGACGATATTTCTAATAAAGTAATTACTAATCAATTTTAAATTGCTGTTAATGTTAAAAATAAATAATTATAATTTTCTCGACTCGTTTTTTAGCATATGGGAGATCTTGGAAATATAATTGCAGACAAAGCTGGACGAGCTTTGTTTAGATTTCAAAATAATGATATAAAGATTTCGGATATCATTGGAAGATCTCTTGTTGTTACGGAAAATGAAGATGATTTAGGAAAAGGACAAAATTTTAATTCAAAAATTGACGGAAACAGCGGATCTAAGTACTTAGATATGATTAACACTTTGTTATATATAATTTTGACCTTTAAAATTATTTATTAATAATGTAATTACAGGATAGCATGCGGAATAATAGCTAGATCATGTGGAATATTTGAAAATGTAAAAAAAATCTGTAGCTGTGATGGCAAAACATTATGGGATGAACGAGATGAATCGAAAAAGAAGGTATTGAAATTATCTATGTTATAAGTCTAAATATATGATAAAAATTATGAGGGTGAATTCAGCAGACAGCTAATTTTTGTGAATTTTTAGATTAATTTTAACTTAATGGTTGTAAAAAAAATCTAAAAAATTGCATAGAAAAAATTTGTGAAAATTTCCATATGCATTTTTTCACACTATTTTTCTTCTGCAACAAATAAATTGCTTATAAATTATTAAAAAATTATCAGATGTCTGCTAAATTTACACGTATTAAAAATTATAATAATTGTATCCTAACATTGATGAGTATTTATTTTTTTTAGTACACTCAATTGTTAAACTTCAAAAATATCAACCTCGATGAAAAACGATAATCTTTTTTTATTTTAAACTGTACAAATTATAGAATAGTGGATTAAATGATTTAATTCTTTTATGTGATACTTTTTAAAATTATACAAAATAAATTATATAAACAAAAAAAAATTTATTTGTCTTGTTTTCTAAAATGTTACTTTTAGGTACAAGAAAAATTCTTCCCAAATAATTAGCTGATTCCATTTTTCCTTAGAACAAGTTTTACGTCTGTAAAGTTAGCATTGAGACAATCCAGCATTCACTGACATTATTAATGATTTCTCGGAATCTAATCAAGTAACAAAATTCTAATTAGAGCAACTAATTCGCAACAAATTTATCATCATACTAATAAATTTTGTAGCTTGAATAATGACAGAGATAATAATGATCAATGCTAGCTTTACAGGCGTACGTTCTTCTATTTTTCAGTGCCGATAGTGAAAAAAAAAAATTATTATTTAATTATTCAAGAAATAAATCGCTTAATTGTAAAAAGTTTTAAAGTTATCAATTCAAGGTCTAAAGTTTAAAAATTTATCATTACGCGTATGGATACAGCACGTTCATATTTACATATTTACATGAATATGTTTACATTCATATATTTACATGTATAATAAGTATTAAATTTTTTTGCACATCCAATTGGATGAAGAACTGATCTTTTAATTCATTCGTGTTCATGTCATGTTGTTCGTTTTTAAGATTTTTAATTACTGTAGTCAATAGATTTTTTTTTTCACTGTTGTTCAATAGATATATGCAGTCATTAGTTAAATGGTATGTAAAATTCGCTAGCAACTTATTTTCTGATATAATGTATTAAGCGATAAGTGTTTGTTTATTATATCTCGTCGATAGATAAGTGGAGGTTATACTTGTGCTGAGATAAAGTTATTATAATTATATTCATGTAATTATAGCAAATATATCCACGTAATTTTAGAAATTTTTTTTTCTTTCAAATCAATGAAAATTGTTAAAATACTTTACACTAACATCCAAGTAATTTTTATTATTTTTTGTTTCAGGTCACCCTGTAAGAGAAATTTTATAAATTTTTAATTAAATATTATTTTTAGATATTTTACATTCTTTATCAATTGTTTTGCATTATTGAAGACAAGTTTTTAACGAAAAAGTATAAACAATGTCAAGTAAGTCATTTTTAGTATTTGTAAGCAAAGTAAATATTCTTTTATGTAAATATAAATTAATTAAAATTTTTTATTGAAAATAGCTCTACGACTAGCTTTGGCCCAGTTGCTCATCAATTCCAACAAACAAACCAATATAGAAAAAGCAGTTTCTTTTATTGAACTAGCGAAAAAACAATTTGCTGATGTTGTCATTCTTCCAGAATGTTTTAATTCTCCTTATGGCCCACGTTTGTATTATTTTTTTTTCTTAAAACAAAATGGAAAATAAGAGAAATATATTTCGTATTAAAAAAAAATTTGAAATCAAATTAGATAAGACTGCTCATTTTAAGATTAAAAAATTTTTTTTTCTAATGATACTGAATTTAACAGATATCTAAAAATTTTTTTAGATTTTTATAACAATTAAATTATAATGAAAGATATTTAGCAAAAAAAATTGGTAAATATTTACAAGTGGGGTCAACCATTTTATTTTTCATTTTTTTGAACGAAATTTCTATTTGATTTTATTTATTTACTTATTGATATATTAATCTATCGATAGATTAATTATTTATTTATTTATTTTATTGATATTTTTAAAAAAAATTGATAAATTTTTTTTCGAAAATTGTGATATTCAACTTTTTTTTTTGAATTATTCGTTTTTTGATGTACTTTTCAAAAATATATATATAAAAAAAAAAAAATAATAAAATATAAATTTTATCCAAAAACATAAGAGCTAAAATTTTTTCCAACTTTTGAAGACAAAAAAGCTATGGAAATCTTTATTTTTTTCTTTCACGACATTTTTGATCATAAATCCGCCGTAAAAACAACTAGAATAAAAAAATTTGAAAATGTTAATTTTTGACCTTATTATGGCCCAAAATAGGTTTGACCCTACTTGTAAATAATTACGAAAAAATCTGCATGCGGACACAAATTAAAAAAATTAAAAGTGCAAATTTCTTAAAAATTTTTTTTTATAATGGTTGATTGATTACAAAAATTCTAAAAATCATTAGATATCTGTTAATTTCAATATCATTCTTTTTATACAATTTTTTTATAATGTACAATTAATATTATTGCAGAATACTTTAATAAATATGCTGAAAGTATTCCATCTGGCGAAACAAGTTTAGCATTATCGAAAGCAGCCAAAGATTTGAAAATAAATATTATTGCTGGTACTATTCTTGAAAGAGATAATAATGCTCTGTATAATACTTGCACTGTTTGGAACACCGAAGGTCATCTCGTAGCAAAACATAGAAAAGTAATATATTCATCAAAATAGTTATAGCAATTATTAATTAATATCGTTAATATAATTTAGGTACATTTGTTTGATATTGATATAAAAGATAAGATACGATTTTTCGAAAGTGAAGTTTTGAGTGCAGGCAATTCATTAACAATTATTGATATAAATAATTTCAAAATCGGAATTGGTGTTTGCTACGATATAAGATTTGAAGAAATGGCACGTCTGTATCGTAATAAAGGTAAATTATTCATTTATTATCATTGAAATATATGTTGTATCTTTTACTTCGAATTCAGTTATGATGATACTGATTTTAATTTAAATCTAACAATTTTTTAGATCTTTATAACGATTAAATTACAATGTAAAAAAATGTAGCAAAAAAATTACACATATAAAAATTTTGAAAGATTGAAAGTGGGAATTTTTTGAAATATTTTTTCTATATTAATTGATTTTTTATAAAAATTTCAAAAATTGTTAGATGTCTGCTAATTCAATATCTTTTATTATCATAGTTAAAATTTATTTTTGACTTTAGGATGCAACTTATTAGTATATCCAGCAGCATTTAATATGACCACCGGTCCATTACACTGGCAACTTCTTCAACGCTCAAGAGCTAACGATAACCAATGCTACGTAGCATGTGTTTCTCCAGCACGTGATACTACGGCAAGTTATGTCGCCTGGGGGCATAGTCAACTGACTAATCCTTGGGGAGAAGTAGTTCATGATTTGGATGTTCATGAAAACATGATAGTTACAGAAATAAGTAAAAGCAGCATTTTAAGATAGCCAAAGTATCACCTTTATCAGTTAGATTAACTTTTTTCTTTAATTTTTAGATTCATCTATAGTGGAAGAAGTGAGAAGTCAAATCCCAACAATTAATCAACGGCGTACCGACGTTTATGATACCATTTATAAACGTGATAGCAAATAAGTAAAAGCAAATTTGTTATCTAAAATTTTACACAAAGCATTTTAAGTTCATCAATCACAGCTGACGTACACTCAGAAATGATTAATTCCAATTATACATTCTAATACAATTTTAAGTCGAATTGAATTCAACCAGATAACAATCGACTCTTCGTATTTTTGTAAGAAAATTTTCTGATTATTAATTAAAAATGTACTACCTAATGAATTTTTTTTTCTTTTAATTAAATTTCTTAAAGTATAAGGGCCAGTTTTTCAATCCAGGATAAAATTTTATCCAATGATGAAATATATCTATGTATTTCATATCGTCTTACTAATGCCAAAAGTGCGCATCTCAACATCTACCCCCTTTTGGCTCTGCAGAGCCAAAAAGGCGTATAAAAAAAATTTTTTTCACTCCAACTTACCTAAAAATGCTTATAACATTTAGATCAGTAAGAAAAGAGAATAAAAAAATTTTTTTGTAAACGCCCTTTTGGCTCCAAGACAAAAAAATTCTAAAGCCAAAAGGGCATATCATTTTTTTTAATCATAATTAATTGTTAGCCTTAAAAAAAAGAAAAGTTATAGCACTGGTAAAAATAATGATTCTTCTACTCATTTTATTTGAAGAGAATATGTATTTGATTAAAGAAGAAACTAAAATATCGATTTAGCTAGGCACTATTCCGATGCCCTTTTCATTATCATTATCTTTTGCTTCTTAAAGTAAAAAACAATAAATATATATTGCTTGTAAATCTAAACTTAAAAAAAAAAAATACTTTAATCTGATATGATTTTGTAATTTGTACAATTAAACATAACTCATTACACTTTATCAGTGGAGACATGATTGTTGGGTCAATAGAAATGAAAATTTTGTAATTGAGTCAAATACATTTTTTTTCCCATAGAATGTTTCTGTTATTTTGGTTTTTTTTTTTAAATTCAAATCCATATTCTTTTTAAATAAAATGAGTTGAAAAGTCATTCTTTTTATGGGTAATGTGACTTTTTTTTTAAGGCTAATAATTAATTATGATTAAAAAAAAATGATACTCCATTTTAGCTTTAGAATTTTTTTGTCTTGGAGCCAAAAGGGTGTAAACAAAAAAAAATTTTTTTACTCACTTTTCTTACAGATCTGAATGTTATGAACATTTCTAGGTTTGTTGTTAGAGAAAAAAATTTTTTTTATAAGCTCTTTTGGTATTAGTAACGCGATATATATAAATATACTGGCAATAATAATAATACTTTTATCCGAATTGGAAAATTGGACTTAAGTCTTTAGAATAAATAAAAGAATAGAATTAAGCAAACGATAAATGAGTGAATCCTACAAAACTTTCGAACATAGTCAGTATTTTTACGTTTGATTTATGGAAAGATTGATTTTTTTCAAATTAAATTAATTAAATTTTTATTAAAATCATGAGACTCAACCGAAAAAGCCTAATCGAATTATGTATATTTAATAGAATAAAATTTTGTATAACTTTTCGATGAGTTAAGATTCTTGGTAAAAAATTTTTGTAGTTCATAGTTTTATGACTAATAATTTAATATTTTTTCTAGTTAATAATAATTAAAAAGTATCGTATAAATAAATGAAGATCTATACTGCTTGCTAAGTATGAACAAATAATAATTCGACTAGTATTATGAAACTTATCAATTATTATTCATAATTTGAAATACAATCTAATTGGGTAAGAATTGAAAAACAGTTTTTGCAAAAATTAATGATACGGAAAGTGATCGAATAAGAATACAGTAATTAAATAAATTATCCTCTTCCTCTACCGGCTTGAGAACCACTTGGTTGAGTTTGTTGATTAAGCCACGGTGCAGAACCAGTACCTCGGCCTCTTTGATTTTGTCCTCGACCTCTTCCTCTAGCTAAAAAATTAATTTATCATTATGATTTTTTTCTCATAGATATTTATTTTAATTAATTTTGAAACATTGATTGAAAAATACAAAATTTTGACAATACTTGCAGCTTAAAAAATCTGATATTAAAATATAAAAGAACTGATTCAACAATAATAAATTTTAGTTGTCAAAAGTTCAAAATAAAAATGGTAATGTCAACAAACCTTGAGCTCGAAGAATCGCAGATTTTCCACGACCTGCTGTACCAGATCCTTTTCCACCAGGTCTCTTAAACATTGGCGCATTCTTCAACATGTCCGGCAGTATGAGAAATCTTATTTTGGAGCCACGAATGTAAACATTTTCTAATTGAGCCACTCTACCATCTCTATAAGTTACAGTAATATTTTGCATTTGACAATTCATATTGTCTTCAGCTTCAATCAATATTCCGCGGTAAACCTCGCCGGTATTCGTTTCACAGGTTATGATGTGACCCTCGGCTTCATGAAGCACTTTTATTGGAACTCCAATCGACATTTTTATCGAATTTTTTCTAATTAATAAATAGAAATTACAAGCTTATCAAATTTGATAAAAAAAATAAAATTTAAATAAACTTTTTCAAGTAACAAATTTAAACAATTTCAGTCAACTGTACGATTTTTGTGTAAACGAATGAAAGCGTTGGCATACGAATTTTAGGTATGAACTATGAACACACTAACATTGATGCCAATCTGTAGTAAGTAAATAAGTCTATCTACAGT
>JZSA01003424.1:0-13106 GCA_000956155.1 Cotesia vestalis | reverse complement strand
AAAAAAAAAAAAAAGATATCAAAAATACAAAAAAAAGATAAAATAGAAATTTTATACAAAAATATGAGAGCCAAAATTTTTTCCAACTTTTGAAGGCAAGAAAGTTATGGAAATCTTTATTTTCTTCTTTCACGATATTTTTTACTATAAA
The DNA here is from genome assembly GCA_000956155.1 of Cotesia vestalis. Taxonomy (NCBI): domain Eukaryota; kingdom Metazoa; phylum Arthropoda; class Insecta; order Hymenoptera; family Braconidae; genus Cotesia; species Cotesia vestalis. The sequence continues at coordinate 12,955 of JZSA01003424.1, read as the reverse complement.
AACAAACAGAATAGAAAAAAATTGAAAAATATTAATTTTTCATCTAGATATGGCCAAAAATAGCTTGGACCCCACTTGTAAATAATTACCATTTTTTTTTTTTTCGATAAATCGAAATTTTGGAAAATTTTTTACTCTAAATTCTATTTTTCATCATTTTTTGTTAATCTTTAGAAAAAAATGTGATTGCTTGAAAAAAATCCTTAATATTTGTGTATTGAAGTATTCTGGATCGTGAAAGATAAAAAATATAAGTCTGAAGAATAAGTCGTTTTAAAATTTTTTAGTTAATTCTCTAATATTTAGAAAGAAAACTGCGTTATAAATGCATAATTTCTATTTAACAATAATTATTATGAATTTTTAAAATATGGTAAAATTAATTTTGAGTCAATTCACCATGCTTACCTATATTTTAAAATCCATGTATACAAACGAATAATTAAAAGAATAAATTTAGATTTTGTGTTGTGATTTGTGACAATGGATAGTCAAATAACTGGAGACGGACGACTTTTAGAATTGATTGATGAGGCTTGGAGAAAAGAACGATTACCTATTGACGACATAGTTGTCCCATCATCAGAGTTGCCGGATCCAGAAAGCGATAACGGAGATTCTCATATGACTTTGAAAGAATTAGAACAGAAGTGGAGTAATTTAGCTCTTGGAACATTCAGTGAAAATCATTTCCATTCACCTACACCTTCACATAATTAAAAATATTAATTTACAAAATGGAATTACCACAATTAGGAAAGCAATGCAGTGTAGACTCTTGTAAACAAAATGATTTTTTAATCCATACTTGTACACATTGTTCCTTAGAATTTTGTAAATTACATTTTCACGTTTCATCACATAATTGCTCCAAGTGCAAAGATAATGTCGTCGAAAAATTGGACAGTGCTACTTCTGATAAATATATTTGTGCTTATAAATCTTGTAACAGTAGTTCAATTATTGAAATGATTTGTACTGAATGTAAAAAACACTTCTGCTTAAGCCATCGACACCATGGATGTTTTGAAAAAACAGATGAAGAAATCTCTAATGAGTTAAAAGCATGGCAAGAACCTAAAGATCAATTTTCAATTGCTAAAAATGTTGTAGACACTCAAATTGTCGAAAAAAGTAAAAAATCAAAAAATTCTGCATTAGTTCAAAAGGTAAATTTTAATAAATATTCTTATTTTTTAAGTACACTGATAACAAAACTAAGTCGACCAAAGAAAAATAATGCTCAATTTTTTTAATCTTGAAGCAAACTAATTGTCTTCATTCAATAATTTATAATTCATAATTCGTCGTACTAATGCCAAAAGGGCGGATAAAAAAATTTTTTTCACTCAAACTTACCTAAAAATATTTATAACATATAGATCTATAAGAAAAGTGATTAAAAAATTTTTCTTGTATACGCCCTGAAAGCTCCAAGACAAAAAAATTCTAACGCCAAAAGGGCATATCATTTTTTTTAGTCATAATTAATTATTAGCCTTAAAAAAAAGAAAAGTTATAACACTGGTAAAAATAATGATTCTTCTACTCATTTTATTTGAAGAGAATATGTATTTGATTAAAGAAGAAACTAAAATATCAATTTAGCTAAGCACTACTCCGATGCCGTCTCAATGGCGTACACAAAAAAAATTTTTTTATTCTTTTTTTTACAGATCTTGTGAAAAAAAAGTTCGAGTGAAAAAAAATTTTTTGATACGCCAAAAGGGCGTAGATGTTGAAATTAGCCCATTTGGCAATAGTAATCCGAATTATTTCCAACCAATATAATCAAATTCTTCAACTAAGAACATCATCATTTTTTCAATTTTTCATTCATGAGTTATAATTAATTAAGGGGTCATTCTAGTTCCGGCGCTCGAAAAAAAACTAATATTCATGATTTTTTGACTTAGAAACTATTATAGATATTGATATAAAATTTATACCGCTCAACATATACACTCTTGAATAACACAGAAAATATCTAAATTTAAGTTTTTCATTTTTTATATGAATAAACAATGGGTGAACGGAACTACTCAAAAAATTGGTATGTCGTTGACGTACATGATAACTTGATAACGGCTTATCTAAAATACAAAAACCAAAACTATATACCTTCAATATATAAGTAATTATCGGAGGAACTACGGAAACTAATATTTATTGATAAATAACAAAATGAAGAAAATTAAAAAAAAAAAAATTTTACCTAAAGTCAATCAGCGATGCCGGCACTTTACATAATTTCTTCAGCCTTTTCAAAAATTTGATTTTCTTCCATTCGAATATCCACAATGGTCCGATCACTTAGAAATTTTAACACAATACTTTTAGATATGTACTTTCAAAAAATGTAATAAGAAAATTTTTTTTCAAAATTAACCAGAATGATCCCTTAATTTAAGGTAAATGATTTTCTAAATTAAGTAAACATAATGTTTTGAAAGGAGGTTGCAATTGAAAAAAAAAAATATTTTTCTTCACTTAAATAATTGTTTTTCAGTGTATTATTATTATTATTATTTCAATAATAATTGTTAAGTATTTTAATATCAAATTTTAGATACAATTAATGAAGTTAAAAGGACGCGCAACAGGTTCAAATAATATTCCTTTAGTACATCGTAAATATTTTCTCATTTATCCACCGCTTAAAGTTGTTAAAAAAGAGCCTCGTGCTGTCTTTATAAGTGACGATTGGACAATTGGAAAAAGCATTGATTCAATTGCTGATATTATCGGAATAAATAATACTAATAATACATCAAATCCACTAAAATTAAAGCTGTTCAATCATTTGAATGGTCAAGTTATAATTAATAAAATGGATATTCTAGTATCAAGTTTGTTGAATGACAATATTTTATCGGACGGCCAAAGTTTGATTTTAGAATACTCCAAAGAGGATACTATCGATAACACTTTATATAAATAATGTTTTTTTAAAATAATTAACATATGTATTTTTGAACATTTCTTTATTATATCTTTTGGAAGTTGTACTTTTTATGGAGTAAATATGAATTCTTATTTCACATAATATAAACATCATTACATAATAAAAATTAAAGTATGCTCATTTGCATAACCTTTCGTCTCAAAAAGTAAAAATATTTTTATAATTTATTGACTTTTATTTATAATTTTAAATAAATTTTTTAAGCTTTAAAAACAATTAATTTTTCACTTTTTGGTAAGTATTAAGTAATAATTAACAATATCTTTTTCTCTCTTCCTCATATTATATATGATAGAAAAAATAATAGTTAAAGTCTTAAGTAATGATAGTTATTTTAAAATAAATATAAAGAGTATTTTTTATTTAATAATGATATCTCTTAAAAAGTAATAACATTTTGATAATTATTTGTGGAGTTCATTCTTCAATATCGAATGATTTATTATTTTTAAATATTGATAGTATAAGTCATTTTTAGTTTATTAAGATATCATTTAGTATTTGATAGATTAATTGAATTTTATGTAGCAACATGATGGGAAGAACAGTAACTTTAGTAACAATCACATTAACTACTTTCAAGTATACATTCAGCGTTATTTTAATATTATATAAGTACGTTCGATATGGTAATAATTTAATAAAAAATCATAACATTACATGTTAAGCAGTGTTTCACACTGCATTACAATATTTGATATTGTTTATTTGTCTGATTCTTCGTTTAATTTTAACAAAATTTTTAGAAGCTCTTCATTTCAAGGACGAAAAAGTACATTTTGTGACGTTCAATAAATCGGCGCAATTAACCGATTATTTATTCTTGTTTTTTATAAAAATATGTTAATTTATCATACTTGAGAAAATCTCTCCAATAATCAACTTGATTAAAAATTTTTAAAAATCACTCAAAATTTTTATAAATTTCTAGAATTATTGAAAAATCACTCATTATCATTTTCAATTTTTCTTCATTTTATCATTCATAAATTGAAAATATTTTTTTTTGAGAATTTACTCTACATATTTTCGAGTAATCTGAATTTAAGATACACTGAGATTTCTCGAAAAAAAAATGAACATTGCTGTGACAAGGAATTAATTTTTTGAAAATTTTAAACAATTCTATTTCGTAGCTGAAGAAATAAAAATTTTTCGTACAGTGACTATTTTGAAAGCAGGTTATAGTAAATTTACTTTAAAAAATTATATATTTCTAATTACTCATTGAAGGAATTATAAAATCGAGCAATACAAAGCTTCTGCAACAGTTAATCATGTTATTTTTTGGAAAAATCATTTTTGTACACTGATAAAAAATTTAACTTGACTCAAGAGCCAAAATCTTGAACCATTTTGAAGAAAATTATTTTCTTGAGTCAAGAGAATAAATTCTTGAAAAAAAATTTCTTAGACCAAGAATAATTTCTTAACTCAAGAATTTATTCTCTTGATCCAAGAAAATAATTTTCTTCAAAATGACATTTTTGGTTCAAGATTTTGGCTCTTGAGTCAAGTTAAATTTTTTATCAGTGTACAAAAATGATTTTTCCAAAAAATAACATGATTAACTGTTGCAGAAGCTTTGTATTGCTCGATTTTATAATTCCTTCAATGAGTAATTAGAAATATATAATTTTTTAAAGTAAATTTACTATAACCTGCTTTTAAAGTAAAAAATAGTACATTAAAGAAGATTTGTGACCAGAAGCAAGAACAAAATATATTTTTTGACGATTTTGAAATTTTTTAAAAATTTTGATTGATTTCTATAAGACTTTTTATCAGAGAATTCTTCCTTACATGATGAATTAACATTTTTTCTGAAGGAAAAATTGCCTATTTTTTTGCTCGGCTATTAGTACTTATCTATAAAATATTAAAGTTTTTCTAACATATTTTCTCGATTTTTTATAGTCAAAATGTAATAAATTAACAGAGTAATATAATTTATTTTAGTTGAAAAGTATTTTTCATAGAAAATAATAATAAATCGAGAACGTGCATATTACATAAAACTAACCATACCCTCTATAAATCTATTATGACACAGTACGTAGAATTGTTTAATGACACTTAAAAACTACAGTTCGGAGTTCAAAACAATACAAATAAACTCTAGATAGAGTTACATTAACTACAAAGTCCCTCCGTACTCTGAACATTGTATATTCCTATAATTAACATTAATAATTTTTGTTATATTTTTTTGATAATAATAATGACTGTTATAAATTAAGTACTAATTTCTTAGAGATTATTTTTTTCAAGACGCTTTAGGAAGTTTAATCATTATAAATTAAAAATACATTATACCTATACGTTTGTAAGTTATGAATTTTACTTCTAAATTAAACTTTAACTCAAATAAGAGCTTGAGTTTACTGGAAAATTTGAAAACTCAAAGCTCTGATAAATTTAATTTATAACATAATATTTTTGATAATTATATTTAATAAATTTAAAAAATCCATGAAATATTTCTTTTATCAAATAGTTGTTTCTCGAAATATCTTGACGGATGAATCAGCGTGTTTTATATGAATGTATCTTGTAATTGTTGCTCCGTTGTTGTAGCAAGTTAAATTCTTCACATTTTTTAACAGATCGATATTATCGTCGCACTGACTAGTTTCTGTCGAATCTGTTGCAAGCAATTTTTTTTACATTAATTCCTTATATCTTAGCGGTATCTAATGACGTACAAAAGTTTATACAGTTGGGCCTCTACTCGCAAAATAATTTTTTTTTATTATCAATAATAGATTTCCTAACACTAGTCTTTTTGTGAGGTCCAATTGTATTTCAATGATTTTATAGTTTTTTTTAGAAGTATCAAATAATAAAATAATTGCTCAATAAAGTAAAATCCATATGTACTAAAGCTAATTGAAGCTACAATACTCAATTTATATTAGATGCGCATGCGATATTTCAACAATAAATGCTTTTTTTTTGGTAATTATTTAGTTTTACGGTCATCTGTTTATTTTTTTTCATAAAAAATAAAAAAAGTTGATATTTTCATATTTTATTTTTGTAAAGTTTCTGATTAGTTTATATAAGCTTTAATTTCAATGAACATTTTTTTACAAAAAATTCACCAACAAATTTTTTACAAAAATGATTATTTATTATTTATGATTTTTTGGAAAAAAAAAGGTGTGTGTACTTATGTACGTACATGCGTCAGAAGTTATACTTTTTTGGCATAAGAAAAAAAATGCAAAAATGATAGAAGAAAAACATTAAAAACAATAAAAAAAGTTTTATTAAATATAGTAAAAATTTAGCTATACCGTATAAATATAAAATCATTAATAGTCATATGAATTTAATTCAATATTATTCAAGAGTTTTCTGAATCAACTAATTTTGGAGTTACAAAGAATAAAATAGTTTACAATTGATAATTATAAAATATTTTAATTATTTATTTAAAATATATGTTTCTTATAAAATAGCTCATTACTTATTGTTTAACCTAGTGATAAGATCTTTTTAATTAATATTTTTTCAAAAATAGTATTAATTACATGAATTAAAAGACGTAAAAATATTATAGTATAAAACTAGATTTTGTTTCCAATAAAATTCCGGAAAATTATTAAAATGGTCTATAATATAAATTTAAAAAATTATGGATAGAATTACTAGATTCGATAAACAAATATTTTAATTCATGAAATTATTATTTTTTAAAAAATATTAATTAAAAATAAATTATTACCAAGTTAAATAAAAACTAAAATATTTAATTGACCAGCTTTTAGAATCGAACAACGTTTCGTTGGATACTTTGCGACTAGCCTGTATATGAGATAACTTAGTCAATAAAAGAAATCTATATTTTTAATTATATTTGATGGCCAATGTCATCAAAAGAAGTATAATTTCAAAACATTTTTTTATTCTGAATTATTATATTTTTAATTAACTTTTAGAAACAAAATGTGATTGTTGAAAAAAATTCTAAATATCTTATGAAATGTGAAACTAAACAATTACCTTTTTTTTTTGTTTACCAGATAACATATATAACAATTTATTGTTTATTTTACATGAAGCTATGTACCACTCTCAAATACATTCAATAAAACAATTATAAATTTAATAACATTCATTAAAATACTTCTAATTGCTCGTGAGAAGTATTTTTAATTGGTTTGAATTTTTTTCAAGAGTAAAATTCATAATATATTACGTAAAATTAGCTGAATTCTCGTCGAAATAAATTCATAGGTGCAAAATTTAACATGCATAAAACGTTAAAAAATTTTTCCGTTTTACATATACATCAATTTCCATTTCTCCAGCCAAGAGAGATTTCAGAAACTAGCTTAGAGCAAAAAACCAATTACATCAACAGTGTCAAATCAAATAAGAATAATTAGTGCGACTTAAATAATTATACAAAATTTAGGCATAAAATAAAGTACGCTGAACAGCCAAATATGACCAAACTTGATTTTTCATGGCAAAATAAATTATTGTTTAGAAATTCTTGGAATTATTTAGAAATGTTGGAGTAGAGTTTTATTAGAATTTAGTTACTTAATTTGAAAGGTCCTATGGAATATAATCAAATAATAATTTATTTTATTATTTTAAAGAAACGCGGAATGTTTGCGTCTTAAATTAGCCTCCTATCTTTTTCATTTTTAATTGTGAAAAGAAGAAATCACAGTCATTACTTAATTTTTTTATGCATGCACGAATCGTAATGCAGAATGTGCTCTATTATTGACATTATATGACTATTCAATAAATTTATCTTTAATTGTACATTAAGAGAAAAAATTTCTTTAATAAAATGAGCATTGTTGTGACAAAAAATTAAATTAATAAAAATTTTCAAAAACTTTATTTTTTAGATAGTACCCTCGGTCAGAGATTTACCATACAGAATTTTATTAAATTTGATGTATTAGTTAATAATAGTAAGATAATGAACCCACTAAATTTTTGAAAAGCTCAAGAAAACCAGTAAAAAAATATTGGGCTTCGAAATTTTTCGAGTTAAACATTAAGTCTTGTGTAAAATGGCAGTTTTTATTTTATTCTATAAGAAGTGACTTCAAATTTGAATGAAATATTTAGATGATGAAAGAAAATAAACTTGTTAATACTTTAGATGATGAAAGGAAACAATAACACTGAAGTTAGCGATCAGCTGTCAATTAAAAAAATTTTTTTAACAAATTAATTATAATAAAAAAATGCTTATAAAAATTTTCACTTGTAATTTTTATTAATTTTCACATGTGAAACTTTTTAATTAAATTTAATTGCTACAAAATTCTAAAAAAATTTTTAATACCTGTCAACTTCAGTGTTATAAGGAAATAACATTGTTAATACTTTACGTAATAAAAAATACAGATTCAAAGTATATGATAATTATAATTAGCAATAAATTTTCAAAAATTATCTCTGTCTCGCTTTCTCTAACGCCACTTTGTATAGGAAAATTAACTACATAAATTAAATAAGGCTGTGTATGGAACATTTGACACTTGTGGTATCGGAAGTACTGTCATAACTGAAGAAATAAAAATTTTTCTTACAGTAATTTTCTTGTTGATAAATATTTTTTTTTTTAAATTTGGATTAAAAAACAAAATTAGATAGACAATATGTGAATTTTCATTCACAACTATTTTTTCATCAAGAAAGTTACAGTGAAAAAAATTTTTATTTCTTCAGCTAAGAAATAAAATTGTTAAATATTTTCATCAAATTAATTTCTTATCAACACATTGCTCATTTTTTTCAAAAGATATTTTTTCTCTCAATGTAAGATTATAATTAAAGATTGTTCACAATCCATGTTTAAATGTTGTCTATTTCGTTAAAAGTATCACAATGAATATTTAATGAAATCTTTGGTAAGAAACTGTTATATTCTACAATAATACCACATGAATTACACTTAATATTTAAAGATGAAATTGAATAAATTTTTTCTTATCACCTGTTTTGAAAATTTGAATTTTTAAGCTTATTTTCAGTGTAGCCAGATCGTGCGATTTTTTTACCCCCACTTTGTACCGTTTTCAATGTAGTCAGATGAGAGTGTCCTACAAAGTGGGGGTAAGAAACGAGCGCGATCTGGCCACACTGCTTATTATACTGATTTTAATCAAACAATCTCTGACTGTATATATTACAACTGTTTTCATACGACTAAGGGGTTCCATGATTCTCTATCCCCAGACAAAATATCTTAAATAATTAAACAAAATGCAATCAATCGATAAATGATAACGAACATCACAAAATTAATTGTTATCAAAAAATTAATTATCAATAATACTAAAAATGATAATATTTTTGAATATTGCAACTGTCAAAATATCAAATATAATTGGATTCAATCAATTACATAATATAATATAAATAGTTAATCAAATAATATCAATTATTAATTAATCATATTAATTATTAATCTTAATTATTAAAAGAAATGATTTTTGCAACATTCAAGAAACTAATCTGGAAAGAACCCGTGCAAAAAAAAAATCTGATTTAAAATGAATTTAAGATTGAAATTTATATTTTGACACAAATATGAATTAGTTTTGAGATCAATCCAAATTTGTAAATAAAAATTAACACGCATGTAGAAATTTCGATTCTGCTTTAGAATTTTAATAAAGACTTAATATTTTATATATAAAAAATTTATCCTAAATATTTTCAAGTCTTTATTAGTATTCTAAAGCAGGATCGAAATTTCTACAAGCGTGCTAATTTCTATTTATAAATCAATTTCAAATTTAAATTTATCTCAAAACTAGTTCATATTTGTATCAAAATATGAATTTCAATCTTAAATTCATTTTGAATCAGAATTTTTTTTTTTTGCACGGGAAGAACATAAGCTTGTTATCGTGGTGTGCCCTTTTGTCATGGTTTTTGTGTGTGTTTATTCGACAGTAGTCCAACAAATAAACTTGTTACCTTGTTGTGCTCTTTTATGATAGATTTTTTGTAATATTTTGTCCGGGGATATTTATCTTGGGGATATTCTGTCGGGGGATCAAAAATCTTGATACCGACTAAGGGCAGTAATATCCTTTTACTCCTTTTTCTTGATATAAATTCTGTATTTAAATAGTGTATTCTCTGGTAACTGTCGAGGGTTTCTGGTAGAGGTATAATATCAAAAATGAATTTAGAACGGATATTCATGTGTAAATTTACTTTTAATTTATGTTTAGTTGTAAAATTTGTATTGTTTGTTCTTTTAAATCCAACTTTCTTTGGCAGTAAGTATTTAAGATTTTGAAACACTAAATTCAACTGATAACGATCGATGTATTCTGAAATTTACGATATCTTTTTTCATTTGAATCGATCGAGGCTACTGTACGTGGCTACAATTTGTATAAAAAATAATCTTTCAAATAGATATACGTAAATTTTCATTTCCTGACATTTAAAGTATACCTTAATCTAATCACTATAGATTTATCAACATCTATATTTAATAAATATTTCTTCAACGCATTAAAAACACTTGAAACTTTTTTATAATATAAAATAGATAATACAAATTTAATAAAATAAAATCTAAAACTTAACTTACAACACAACAACACTTTTTACACTTTTGTACATTTATGAAGCGCTCTTGAGTAATTTTCTTAGTTTTTGATTTATTTTTCATTTGATTCTCGTTATAACTTTCTTGTTCATTTACCGAATTACTTTTAACTTTATTTAAAGTTAAGTTTTGTTCGGAAGAAGAAATTATACTTGGAATATTTGAAATAATTCCAGAAATTTTTTCCAAATCGTCTATTTCAAACCTATTGTTTTTGTCAATTATACTTCCAAAGTCATTTAGATCCAAAGGATAAGTTGAACTTGTTTCATTTGAAGAGACTATTAGCGATTCGATGTGTGAAAAGTTATCTTCAACATCCAGCATGTTATCAACTCTATTATTTTGATTTTGAGAGTAAGCTTTACCGTTGTCATCATCAAGTTCCAAGCTAGAACCTTCATTACTCGTTGCATCTTTACTAATAGATTTATTTCTGATAAAATTATATAATCTTTCTTCTTGCAAATGCACTGAGCTTTCATTTGATTGAAAGTTACTTGCATTAATAATAGCTATTTTCGGTATAATAATATGACTTAGGGATTGTCTTTTAAAGGAAGATATTCTGCAAGGTTCCGATTTTTCGTCGCTTCGCCACGTTAATGTTTGCCATGAAATATCGCTGTTGCTTCGGTATTTTTTCATCTTGCAGTGATGTTTATATTGGTAAGTTTTTGGCCAAGAATTAAATCTGGATTTGATATTATTTATTGAATTTTGTTTCCGTTGTGCTTTTTGTTCATTGCAGATAAATTCTAACTTAGTTTTAAGAAGAGTCGGTGATACTGCCATCTTGAATGTTTTTTCATTGGATGATTTTTTTTTACTATAATTATTTTTTTGTTCGTAGTCTTGAGTATCTGGTTCCATTGAGGTCAAAAATGCACTAGGACTTGGACTATCCATGCTGTCCGGAGTATATGGATCATGCTCAATCATTAATGCGTGCAAAAGCTTAGGTGATGAATAGTCATCAGTGTATTGTAAATTTGAATAATTACTACGATAGCCAGGCAACATTGATAATAACTCCAAATAATGCTTGGGCACTTGAAAACACAAGTGTGGACATGACAAACAACAATTTATCATACCTGCATTCGAAGTTATCAAAATCCGCAGATAGACAGGCTGTAATTATGGGAAAAACATATATAAAAGACTTTGTAAGTTTCTAAAAGTTATTTATATTAAATTTATTGTAATTATCGGCTATCGATAATTATACCACGTTTGACTGTATTATATCATTAAAAAATTATATTTTTCTTGAATAATTTTCAAATTAAAAACAGCAATTCCAAGTAAAATCTGTATGAATCAATACAAATTTTTTTTTTTTATTAAAAATAATATATTTTAAATGGTAAATCTGTAATATTTATTTTTGACTTACAAGGTCATAAGTACATATCACGTATTTAGAAACAAACTGTAATTACAAGGGATTTTGAAAAAATTGAATTATCGCTTGTAACTTACACAAAAAACATAAGAAATTTATTTTTTTGATAATATGATATGAAGGAATTACGTGGGTTATATTACAAGCGTTGTTATTGAACTTACTTCGAATATTTGGCATTAATTTTTGAGATGTATGGAACTATTTTACAAGCAATTCAATAAGGATCTATAAAAGACAATAATTGAGATAAAAATCGAGAAGTTTGTGATTTTAAAGCGTTTTCAATACCTGGCAGGGCTTATGGAATAGCAGTAATTATTTTTTTGTAAGAACTTTACGATTTCAATCATGTAATTATGAAGAAATGAATTAAATAACGATATTGGAATAAAAAATTATTATATTCAATGAAATGATTGTTGATGAAGGATATATATTTATATAATCTTTTTTTTTTTCGCCTAAAAAACGAGTTATAGCGAAAATAAATACACTTCTCTTCCAAAGTAAAATTTGATTCTTAAAAAAATTTCAGTTTTAAGGAGATCCAAGTACCCTTCTAGTGTAAAGGATGTCTATCAAAAAATAATACATAGAAATACTTTTTTTATGGATCTTAAAATTAATTAATAACATTTTTAAGGACATTTCTGAAAAATTTACTCATTAAATAATGATCCTCAGCAGCTTTGAGTTTGCCCCCACTACACTATCACTCAGGCATAATCGCCTATTAAAAACGACAAAGACACAGAAAAATTACGTCTTCCATGGGCCGCATAACAGGATCGCCAACCTCGTCAACTCTTTGCACACAGATATCAACTTCTACGGTGGTACCTATCAAGCTTTCATCACGAATACCAAAAACAAAATACTTCCCTATCGTTGATTTAACGTTAAACAAATTATCAAATTAACTTATTACTGCAATTAATTCAATTGACTATTCTGTCTTTTTTTCTTTTTT
>JZSA01003423.1:0-14104 GCA_000956155.1 Cotesia vestalis | reverse complement strand
TAAATAAATAAATAAATAAATAAATAAATAATTATTAACATTTAATTGACTACGGGTGACGACTGAACACTAATTTCAAAATTCCCTGACTTTTCCCTGACCAAAAATAAAATTCCAAAACCTATAAAAAAAATAATTGTTGTTCAAATATTCGTTATAATTGCAAATTATTTTAAAAATAATCTTTACTAGAATTCATATCTAATACTCAGAATTGAGTAAAAATTTGTAACTATAAATTATGTTATACTTTTTTGCAGATTTCCAACTGTTCAAAAAAAAAATCAGTTTCTTTCCATTAAATATTTATAACTTTTGAAAATACAATAATTGATATTATTATTATCATTAATCATTGAAAAGTTATACTTCTTTTTTATTATTAATTATCCATACATTTAGTTTTTTTAATATTATTGATCACAAAAAAGAAGAAACATAAATTGAGAAATTAAATAACATCAAATAATATTAATCATTGTTTACAGTACGATTTTAAGAATGCTATAGAAATAATAAAAAATAAATTAGAAATTTCCCGAACTCAAGTTAAAACTCCCTGACTTTTCACTGATTATTCCAGAAATTTCAAATTCCCTGACATTTCCAGGTTTTCCAGGTCAATCGTTACCCTGGACTAATAAAAAAATATATCACTCTGAATTACTGGTACACACTTGATAACGCCGCAAGAGTCCCTAATCTTAAAATTTATTTGTTTACTGTCTAACTAAAACAACTAAGATCTTCTAGCATTTAAAAAACCGTAGTTACCTATGCGCCGGGTAACTGCGAAAGCGGTATTGCCAAGTCAAACACAAGACTTTAAAGAATGGAAGTTCCTTGTGATTTTTCATAAAAAATATAAAATATCTCCGTAATACGGTCGGAAAGCTACTTTTTTTATTATTTTAATTGAAAGCTTATTATTTTTTCAATCAAATTCAATGAAAATAAAATTTCTTTACAATCATTAATTGCATTAAATTCATAACATTAAAGTTAGCTATCATTTGACAATTTTTTAATTTTTTTTAACAAATAAATTTGCTTCAAAAAATAATTTTTAAAAAATTGCATTTGTAGTTTTTAAAAATTTCTAAATGTTAATTTTTTTTTGCCATAATTTATTTGTTACAAAAATTCTTAAAATTTTCAACTATCTTCTAAGTTAATTTTCATTTAAATTCTTAACCAAATACAAGGCTGGAGGAATTACCATTTATCTACATGGAAAAATTACAGTCTTCAAACTTAATTATTTGATTAAATATCTCGGAAACCTACTGTTTTTTCATTTTTTTTTTTTTATTAATTATTAGGCTACGTAGATTTAATTTACAAATTTTCAAGAAGATTTAAAAATTTGACTACTTCGCGTGGATCTCCTTAAAATGTATTTTATTCTTTTTTACTTAAAGTTAATTTGACAAACCATTAAAAATATTTTTATAAAATTATATAATATTAATATTGGTTCACGGACTAAGCAAATTTTTATCAAATTTATAAATCATCGTCCCTTGGTAATTTTATTTAAACTAATGATAAAAATATCATTTTGTATAGAGTAGTATTGAAATAAATCCCTAAATTGTATGTTGATTAATAGAACAAATGATAAATAAAAATCGAAATTTATGATTTTCTCAGAAAAACTAAAAAATCAATCTAAAGAAGAAAATTGTCTTGAGTATGATTTTTTTAAATCAAATTTTCTTCAGATGTTGATGTTTTGTCTTCAAAACTACTGAATGTCAAGAAAATTATTATAATCTTTGATTGTTTTTTATCGAAAGAAAATCAATAATTATTATATACAACTTGGTTGAATGGAATGATAATAACTTTCAACAAATCAAAATTCTAAAATAACCAGCAAACAAAAGACAAAGTTACAAAGTTGGAATAAATAGAGTCAATTTGACTAAGATACATCAAAAAAGCACGTTTCTACTCGCTAACTGAAAAATATGTACAATTTGAACTGTCACTATTGTTGACACGATATTAACCGATCATTATTTTATCTCGGTTGATTTGGCTATGGAAATTCTGAAACCTGATATTTTGCTCTAGATATTTAAAAAAAAGTTTTTTTTTTTTTTTTTTTTTGCAGTATAGTCACCATAAAACAAAGCGGATTCAAAATCTTACACAAAAAAATTATTTGTACATTTGTAATTAACTTTTCAAACCTCAAAAACTTAAATAAATTATTTATTTTAAAAATAAACTGTAATCATAACATATATAAAATCGAAGATTTAATGGAAGAATACATAATGGAAAAAAAATCATGTTTAAGTCAAGAAAAAATTTTTTAAATTATGGAATTGGTTTTTTGTTACGGTCGTAGGGGAAATAAGTGAAAAAAAAAAAAAAACAAATGCACTAGAGGTTTAAATTTTAAATGATAAAAGACATGAAAGAACAAACAAAAACTGCATAGAATAAAACTAGATAGAGAAGTTTGTATTAGGTACCTTTGAATATTTAGATATTCATTCGAAAGTCCAGAAAAACAGGCTGCATCATAATCATTAAATGTTTAATCAGAATAAAATCAGAGATTTGTCAGTTAAAATGTTTTAGAAAATTGCATAAAATTTAGCAAAGTAACAAATAAAATAAAGAATAACAAATCAAAATAATGTTTTTCTTTTTTTATCATTTAATTTTATGTTTATTGTATAGGAATAGTTAATAATAATAATTGTTGTTATTATTATTATCGTTCTCATTGTTATTGAGATCATCATATTAAAATAATATTCAAGTTTTACCTTATGATCACCCATGCATGTATTTGCTCCAATGATTCCGTACTTAACCATATCAAGTGAACTCTGAAAAAATATAAAAATTAGAAAAAAAAATTTTTTTTCCAAAAATACTAAAAAATTTTTGCTTACAATTAATGACTTTGCTGGAGGACTTAATAGTATTCTATCACACCAAGCAGGTACTCTAGTCTGCATAAAATTACTTCCTTGACTAATATCCTCTTCGAAAGGATAACTTGGCACAAATTCAATAGGAAATTCAAATAATCTACCTTCAAAATCTTCAAGTTCACGGTCGTATTCACGTAACTGGAAGATTTAAAAATTAAATAATTAGTTAATGTTCATTGCATTGATTATTGATGAAAAATAAATAAATGTTTACCCATTGTCCACTATTTTCGGTAAAAACATGTCCATGCTCGCAATGAGAAAATTCTTTTTTACCTAATGTTAGTATTAAATTGTCATCTTCATTTCGGAATTGCAACTTTGAAATACTTCCTTTGGATGATAACTTACTTTCATGGGTATTTTCAGTAAGTTTCTGATAAATTATACAGATAAATAAATAATTTATTGAAGTATAAGTACATAGAAAAAACAAACTTCTTGCGCCAAGGAAATTTTAAAGAAGACAAAAATTATTTTGGAGCAAGAAGAAATTTTTTTGGCTCAAGAAACTTTGACTTAATTCAAGAAATTTTCTTTAATATTTTCTTGAGCCAAGAAAACTTACATTCCAGTCAAGAATTATTTTTTCTGTGTATGGAATTTTAATAAATAATTGATAAATCGCTTACTTTTATAACACCCGCTGTGTCAGTACGGAAATTAAAATCACCGAATAAAAAATATGGAACATTTGGATACTGATCATTGTGAAATTTATCTAATGTATGTTCCAATGCCTTTCGTCGTGTTTTGCTATACACTGATGGAAACTAAAATAAAAACAAAAATTTGTTATTTTAATGGTGGTTAAAGTTTCACTGAGACGAAAATTTTTTTTTGAAAAAAAAATGAGCATTGTTGTGATAAGAAATTAATTTGTTGAAAATTTTATTTCTTAGCTGAAGAAATCAAAATTTTTCTTACAATAACTTATTTGTTGAAAAAAAGATTTTTTAATTTGTGAAAAAAAAATTTTGGATGAGAATTGGAAGAAAATTACTGTGAAACAAATTTTGATTTCTTTAACTAAGAAATAAAATTATTTAAAATTTTCAACAAATCAATTTCTTGTCATAATAATCCCCATTTTTTTTCAAAAGCTATTTCTTATCTCAGTGAAGTATATAGTTTTCACAATAACTTTTTCAAGATTAAATACATACAGATTCCATAGCGATGAAATTACTCGCATCATGAAACAAATGAATGTTTATAAGATCGAATACTGTTCCACTTATACTCCATCGGGTACGTAAAAATCCTTTCCTGGACCATTTGCACTCGGGGAAGAAGTTTTGAGGAAATTTAGCTTTTTCTTTGGTTGGCACTGATTCGATATTTCCAGAATGCACTTCTTTGCCAGAAACAACCACAAATTTGTATGCTAAAAATGCAACACAATTGTTAATTCAACTTTTAGACATATTTACACAAATCTAGCCATTCAAACCTTGAAAATCCCATATGAGCACGTCTTTGAGTGACTCATGAACGAAATAAAAATTTCCGAGGGCCTGTGAAATTAATTAAGATTAATATTTACAAAATTATTAAAAAAAAAGTCATTTGTATTTACCGTAAAGTGTTCAGCAGAAGAAAAGTCTTCATCTAAGAATACAGTCACTCGGTCGAATAGTCTTAATTCTTCAGAAGACATCAGCAATCTAAAAAATTTTACAAACAGTACTATTTATTAATTGAATAAAAAAGTATTTCAATATGACCTAATACAACAATAACGACAAGATAAGATTATTGATTTTTTTAGTTGACGAGACACATTAAGAATATTACGTTTTAAAAATAGTCTCACATGGTCATTTGCTATCAATGTGTAATTTTCTTTGAAAGTACTTAATAAACCGTAAACTATGCACACTTCAATGTCCATTTTTGTAACCATTATAATACTTTTATATTAAATCAATATATCTACACGTACTTATACTTTAATTATATATTAACATTTATTTTTGTGCGTTCATGAAAAAACTGTATCCCGCCTATAAAATGAATATATTTCATAAAATTGTAAATGTTGCACATCTTCATGATAAAATTTTTATGAAATTTATTAAAGGTCCAATAATTGTACACCTTTACAGGAGACTGTGGTTTATTCTCACAAAAAAAAAAAGAAGCGCGGTCTAGTTAAATCCTTTTTTTTTGTTATAAAGTATACTAATATGATAAAAAAAGACACTTTGACTTTTGCTAAAAATAATTATAGAAAAATAATTAATTAAAAAAATTTTCTCCAGGATGTCAATGCTAATTTTCTTATCTATTATAATCGTTTCTATCATAAATAGAAGCTGAGTTTTGTTTTATTATGAAAAAAAATTACGTCGAATACCTCAATACTAATTTTTTTTGTTTTCTGACAAATTAGAGTTTAATATTATATCGAAAACGACAATTTCATGACGTTGAAGTTGAAAAACACTAGAAATGTTTTTATAATTTTACAGCAATGAAATTATTATGAAAAAATTTTACGTGTGACAATTAAAGAAAATTATTTATGAAAATTTTAAGAAGAATTTTTTTTGTTGAAATTGATTTGTCATAAAAATTGAAATAACTTGACAGTTGTCAGCTAACTTCAGTATCATAAATTTTTATCTTTTCGAGTTAATAGCAATAGGCGATAAGAATGGGTTTGCAGGATCAACCGTTTTTCAAATTTGTTTTATGAGACTTCGACAAGAATCACAATCATATTTAGTCATCTTATCTACTTAAAGAAGAAAACAAAATTAACTATTTTATGCTCTATCTAAAATTAAGAAGTATTAAAAAAAAATTAGTCATTAAATTTTCATAGTTAATCTGATAAAAAATTTCAGAAATTAAATAAAAATTTTAAGTAAATTTTAATTAAAGATTTACCTGACAAAATTTTCTACATGACGCATACTCTGTTCATAATTTTTTCCACCTACTTCTTGGCAGTGTAATGCTATAAATTTCGGATCCAATCGAGATACTGTCTAAAAAAAAGAAAACAATCCAATTCACTTTATAAATATAAGATCTTGACGTATATGGTTGAATATGATTTTTAATTTTTCTCACTGATAAAAATTCCTCGGTCCAAGTTTTTAACATTAGTCCAGGCTGAAATTTAAATAAATAATTGTTACGATTGTAAATACTTAAAAATATATTAAAATTGTTAAACTACAAATTTCTTCACTGCAAGTAATTATTTAAATGTCGAATTAGTATGGAAATTGAATTAGCCGACATCTAAAAATTTTTAGAATTTTCTTATTGAAAAAAATTATTAAAAAAAATTACAAGAAAAAATTTGACATGTAGAAAATGCGAAAATTTCTAAGTGCAATTTTTAGAAAATATTCTTTTATTTAAAATTTATGAAAATTAACTTAGCAGATAATTGATAATTTTAAGAATTTTTGTAACAAATAAATTATGGCGAAAAAAAATTGACATTTAGAAATTTTAAAAAACTACAAATGCAATTTTTTAAAAATAATTTTTTGGAGCAAATTTATTTGTTGAAAAAAATTAAAAAATTGTCAAGTGACAGCTAACTTTATTGTCATTTAAAATTTTTGTTGATTTAAAAAATCAAAAATTGTCAAATGTCTGCTAATTTAGAATCATCGAAAAAGTTGACTAGATATAATTACAAATTTACCTCTTCAAAAATACTGCCAACATTAGCAGTGACAAGAAGAACGGGAATTCCTGACATTTTGTTCCGAATAATTGAATCTATTTTTTTTTTATGACTGATAAAACATCAATATAAATATTTTATTTTAATATATATCTATATATTACGTAGTAATAAATATTGATCACAATTCGGAGATTATTATTTTAACAAATTGATAAAATTAAATGCTTTAATAAATTTTTTTAAATACTTTTATCACAATAAAAAAATAAATAAGGAATTGCAATTAAAAAAAAAGTAAAAATATAATGTATTAATTTTTATTTATTTAACGTGAAAATTCAAGTGAAAGTTTGGCTGAAGTCACGGTTTTTAAAAAAATTTTTTTTTTTTTTATAATAAATCACGAATTTTTTAAATTTACGATATAAATTGAACTAAAAAATTATCAGCCACTTGAGGACGTAATTCCTCACTTTCATAAACTTGTTTAGTAATAAGTAAGCGCATTACTAATTGGTTAGAAAAAAAATATTGAACGAAAACAGTGTTATTCACTTGCTTACGCGACGAGAATCAAATATGTATATAGTGTACATTAATGTATATTGAAAAACGTAACGCGCAAGAGCTAAGAAAATCTAATGTATCTGTTCATAATACATATAACTTTTCGTAGGAAATATGAAATTTAAAAATGTGTGGGTAAACTACAGAAATATGTGCTAAACAGAGAGGGAGACCACGCCTACTTCTCTTGTACGTCAATAGTCAGTGACGTAAAAGTTATAACTTCTCACTCTTTTTAACAATGTAAAGACAGAGATTGCAATAAGAATACTAGCATTGTCAAATTTTAAAAATATAACCTGAAAAGTATGATACAATTCAACAGTTCTATGCCTAATTGTTACATTGTATATAGACTATCCAAAAAATTTCAATTAATTATGACTGTAATGTTGATTTTTTTACTAATCGGCATCTGTACTGCTGAAAAAATAGTTACATCCAAAGTTTTTGTGATTCCTATTGGGCCTGAAACATTTAACTGGACATCTGATGGTATTTTTAATTTTCATCATCAATTTTTTGTCATCTATAATTTTAATCTTTGTTTATAAAAATTAACTTAGCAGACAGTTGATGATTTTAAGAATTTTTGTAACAAATAAATTGTGGCAAAAAAAAAAAAAATTGACATTTAGAAATTTAAAAGAAATACAAATGCAATTTTTTTAAAATAATTTTTTGGAAGAAATTTATTTGTTAAAAAATAAAAATAAAAAATTGTCGTGACAGCTAACTTTAATGTCATTCTTTATTTTACTGATATTTCGTGTTTTATTCTTTACAGGTAATAAAAATACATTTTCGTATCAAGCATCGCTGATGAATGCTCCTGATTTACCACCATGGATTCACTATACATATAGTAATCATCACCACAAGGGATTTCTCTACGGTGTTGCACCAAAAGATCAAGGAGATTTTAAGGTTTACATGACTAAATATTTGTCTTATTAAATTATTTAAATAATTTATTTTACTGCATTGATTGATATATAGTTGGAAATTGTTGGATTGAACAAAAAAAAATACGAAACCAGCTATAAAGTTATTGACATAAACGTTGAAGAAAAAAAAAATTTAACGACGTATGAAGTATACTTAAAAATAGACAATTTAAACATTGAACAGACATTTGATAATTATCGGATGGAAAATCTTTTGAACGTTTTTCGGTAAAATACAAGTAGTATTAGTATTTTAAAGGCTACAAGAGGACAAAAATAGTAAAAGTGCCGTCGGCAAGTATTTTATTAAAACTCTGACAAGTTAATGAAATGAATACTGATCGTTACCCTTGTTCTGAAGGTAACCTACATTTTTATGATTAAATCTCTAGGGTATTAACTACCACATCATAAAACACAAGTCCAATTATTTCAGACCTAAACAGTGGTAAAAGTTAACATTTTAATATCTTCTTCATACAGCTTAAAATAAGCCTCTTTGTTAAATCTATCTACCTGGCTTTGATAAAAATTGCTTTATTTTGACAATAGCGTATGGAATTCTAAGGCAAATTCCTACGCTACATAGTAGACACAACTATGAAGAAAAAATCTATCAAAAAGAGTTTAGATCTAAACTTAAAATTAAACAAAAAAAAAACTTTTGTTTTATGATCAACATGTTCGTAGTGTTCTGACTCATTCTTTGCTCTCTTATATTTTTCACGTTCTATTTTTATTATTCAATATAATTTTTTATGTATTGAAAGATTTTTTAGGAAGAAATACAAATTATTTACCTATAATCAGATTAATTTCAACATTTTTTATGAATTAAAGTATGATTATTATTAATTAATTTATTTATTAATATTTAAAAAAAAAACAAAAGAGTTCTGATGGTGCGTTTCTCGCAAATTTTCAAATTTTGTAAAAATTCACAGCTCAAAAGGGAGTGGTCAAAAAAATTAAAAAAAAGTCATGATTGTGTTTTCGATTGATCTTAAAAATACAAAATTTCAAGTCAAATCGAACAGTAAAATTATTCAGTTTCTGTAAAAGGTATATTTATACAAAATCAAAGAAGTACTATAAAAAAAATATACTTACCAAGAAAATATTTTGGATAGAGTGTTAAAAGCTTATTATATTGATTAGAATCTAACATTAACATTTTCAAAATGTATTAAATACTTGTTGAAAGCATTTTTATTACTTTCGTTTCTTTTTAGCTTTTAATATCAATTTTTCATAGAAATAAATACATTGAAGTAAATGAGAATTCCTTTTCTTCTCGTAGAACTGAGCTATGGACGAAAGCTAAAGATTTGCATATAACTTATTTAGCATCAGCGGTTGAAGAAGGTGCACGACTCCCATTGAATCCAATTGAACCTGAAGGGTAAGCACTTTTATGTTTGAATGATTTTTTCTCATTGTTGTTGATAAAATCAAATGATAGGGCTATAGTTGTTCCATAGAGGAAAATGTATCCAATTAAGTAATAGCAGATTTTAACATTATTTGACTAATTAATTACACTGCACAGTTGATTAAATTTAAGCGCTTTTACTCATATATGAAAAAAATCATATAAATGCTTCCTAGTCTTTTACAAGTTTCGAATTTTCAGATAAATGGTTCACTTACACTAAAAATAATTGATGACTCTCAATCATGTTGATCAGATCAGCTGCTTTTAATTTGAAAATGTACCGTCAAACAATCGTGTTTTTATCATCTTATTATAAACCAATATTATTTATAGAAGGTACAATTTTACATCAACAAGCATTAATCATTGAAATAATGCTATCTACACTTTTAAATTCCGTTCAAAGAGTTCTATAAAATACAATATCACTGAAGCAATCAATAAAATAAAACTAACACGTATATAATATTGTATACATATAAATACATTATTGAATTTGTTCAACTAAATTTATTACAGATTGAAATTAACGACATTGTGTTTCATCACATGATTTAATTACAGAGTCGTTTTGAAACTTGGTAGTACAGTGCAATTTTCTCATGACTTGAATCATTTTGAAGAAGAATTGAGACCGTTGAAAATAAGATCTCCCTGCCCGAAAGATTTTAAAAGGAGCTCTAGAGAGAGAATTTTTCGAGATGCTGGATTTGTTTTGGATTGGTGTTCTTTTAAATTAGTAAAATTAAATTGAATAATATTATTTTAAATAATAGAATGGTGAAAATAATTTTGATATTTACAGATTTCAGAAAATCACAGCTTACTTCAAGAAAGTGCAAGACGAGAACCAAGTATGAATGTCATTGGTAGATCATCATTAGAAATACCAGAGCATGTAGAATGGCTATGGGCAAGGCCAAAGAAATCACTTATACCTACGAGAAGTTATCTCAAAGAAATATTACTGACCGTATTTACTTCGTTAAGTTTGCTCTTGGTACTATTTTCTCTGTTAAGCACAGCATTTTGTTTTCATCACATTAAATTGTAAGTTTTTTTAAAATTTTGTTACTTTCAATATCAATGAAATTTATTTTTCTATGACAATAATTAGAAGGGTGACTTATACCCTTTCAATTACTTTAAGTACTCAGACTTGAAATAAATGAAATATTCAGTAAGAATTAAGAATATAATTTGCTCGTTTAATTTTAACAAATATTTCCATCGGGATATTTTATCAAAGATTTTGAAATTTTATATTAAACTTCCTGATCATGAAAATAATATATTGCCGCTACATTCGATAATTAAATATTTAACTTCATTTTGTAGAAAAGATCCGGTGTCCAAAAAGTATTTTTATGAATTATTTAATATTTATCAGTTGGATCATAATCAACGGAATAGGTAAAATTCACTTTAAATATTGCTAAATAAATTTTTTCTTATTTTACAACATAAATTTTAACCAATTAATATCATTGTTAACAAATTTCTCGTTTAATATTTTAATATTTGCATGATAAATATTTTCAAGTCTTTTAAAATATATTACCCAGGTAGAAAATTACCTGAATAGTGTAAGATGAAATCTAACAACTAATTAGATTTTAACTTAGCATGAAATGCTTTTTTCGTAACCTTGACTTAAGTTCTTAGCTGATAAAAATAACACTATTTTATACTAAACAAGAAAAAAAAATGTGATTTTACCTATTTTTCATTGCTTGGACATAAAATAAAAAACTCACTCTTTTAGCCTTTCTTCAAATTAATTTTTCTAAATAAATATTTGTAAAGCTTTTATATTTTTAGCAAGTCTTAAATAGATCAAAAATCTATGAAAGTTTCATAACTTCCGGATTTTTTTAAAAACAAGCGTGTAACTAATGTCTATGCTGTCAGTATAAGCAAAATAACACTTTTTTATTTGTTTATTTATTTTTTTTATTAATTGATTTCTTCAGAAAAAAATGACTTCTTTTTTTTGTAAAATAATTTAGTGTCTTATGAATATTAAAATCTTTGCAATTATCGTTGGGATAATTGGGATTATGCGAGTAATAAATTACCAGATATTAAAGATAAAAAAAAATAATATTACTAATTGAAGTTTTGTTCAAACAGTAAATTTGTGACAGTAACAGTTTTAGTCGTTATTTTTTTTCTCATTTATTAAATTAGCATAAACGAAAATAAAATAAAAAAATAACTAGTTGAACAAAGCAATTCTAAATATTCATAATACTATACTTTTCTATCAGACCAACTAAGAAACTACCGCCCGTTGAAAATGTTGAAAAAAATGGAGTACAAATGGTTCATTATGCTACTACTCAAAAGGGAACTTTACGTTCTCTTACAGGATTATCCGCTAATCCAGATGATTTATTGTTACAAAGTTCAAGGTAACTAAACAAATATTTGTATTTATCAAAAACTAACTTTTTTTATCTTAACATTATTTACTATGTTAATGCTTAGAATCAACATAGAACGCTGTAATCCTTATATTCGACCGAATCCTCCTCCATACAATGGTCCTAACAACATGTGAGTTTGTTTGATAAAACTAATACAATTAATCTCGAATTATAATGACAAATGTTTACAATCGTGTAAATTATACAGTGGCTAATTTTAAACATTTTCTATTTTAGTGGAACTTTACGTGTGAATTTTTGACTACACGAAGAGCCAGCTAAAACGTGGTTTTGCTGAATGCCATCAACTACAAACAATAGATCAAAATAACAGTAATCACATGTTACGTTAATGTGAAGTTGAAGCTGATGCATCGTTAAATCACGAAATATAGGAGGCTTTTCTCGTCAAATCCGATAGTTTCCAGAATTGTAATTTTCGATTTTCGAAATTTTTCATACATCTTATTCCTAACGAGCAATCAAAAAAGTTTCAAAATTTTTCAGGAAGAGTCTTCGAAGGGTACTAAAAACGTCAAAAAATTGAGAGAAGAAAAAATAAATATTCTGGAAACACGGTCCGATTTGGTGTAGAATAGCCTCCATAGACACTGGCTCAAAAAACAACCATTAAATATATATATTATCATATTAATTGCTCCGGTTCCATTAGAGAAAACTAAATTTTCACTTTTATTTGATTTCTCATGGTCAGGTTTTTGATATCTTTTTTTGTAAAAACTGATGTATGTATTTTATATACCACTCAAATTTATTTATACAACTACAAATATTAGTAAACCGACAATGATTACGTAATGAGACAGCTAATAAAGGCTAGCATAATCAATGACTTCGTGACGTTGTACTAGGACCCATCGCGTGAGGTCCTTATGAAGAGTGGCGTCGGAATGCCACTGCATAAGTTTTTTATGAGGTTCACACTCTAGTCATAATATCGCAAATAATCTCAGTTTACGTGCGACCATTTATATATTTTTAATATTATTCGTATATTCTTTTATAATTTTTAGAACACGAGTTGTGAAAAACTGTTGTCTCGCATCTTACATTGTCGTTTTTAAGGGGTTAGGGGTAGTCAGGATTTTCAAAAAATCGATTTTTTTTTGCATTTACTTTAAGTATAATATCTTAAAAATATTCTCTGAAAATTTGAAGTCAATCCAATCATTACTTTTCGAGTTATTCGACAAATAACAAAGAGCGCTCGGGCACTCCTAAACGCTCGGGAGCAGGTAGCTAGCGGCAGCTGCAAGCAACCGGTTACTCGGGTTCTATTGTCATCCATGAACGAAAACTTTGATGTGTGTAGTAGTACCTAAATTTATATACACCCTACTTATGTATTTACAATTTCTAGGAAGTATAAGTGCAAGAAATTCTTTGTTTTTCGCCACGTCACTAGTATGCCTATGGCAGTTGCGGAGAGCAGTCGATAGTTGTGCGTTATTAAAATAAATTATTTTTGAAGTTATTTATTATGGGACGTGATACGAAAAAAGTTTCGAGAGAAGTTCGGAAATCTGAAAATATCCGTAAGTCGTATTCAAAGAAACGAAAAAATGTATTTAATCCAAAAACTGCGGAACGTGATGAAAGTGTTCGGAGTACATCGTCTAAAAAACTGAAAAAAAATACTGAAGACGATGTACCCGAAAGTTGCACTACTGAATTTCGAATAATTAATTTTATTACGGTATTCACTGCCATTTCTGCTCTTGTGAAATGTAAAAAATGTGATGGAAACATTGAATTTCTAACAGCTAGTACACGTGGGCTGGGATTTAAAATTGTAGTTTCATGTAATAACTGTGACAATGAATACATTCCTTCCTGCTCTTTCATTGGGCATTCTTATGAAATAAATAGACGCTTCATTTTTGTGATGAGAATACTAAGGATAGGATACGAAGGTTTGTGCAAGTTTTGTGGCCTGATGGACATGCCGGCTTTTTTAGATAAAACTACGCATACAATATTATTGAAGCAAATTTTAGATTGTGGTAAAACCGTTGCAGAAGCCTTGATGAAAAAAGCTGTGAATGAAGAAAAAGAAGGAATTAGTGAAAATGAAAATAAGAATGATTTGACTG